>VWZD01011951.1:107464-166746 GCA_013396695.1 Sakesphorus luctuosus | reverse complement strand
GGGGAGTTAAGCTAGAGTAGTCCAATTCTATGGGAATCTATTCTTAAAGTTAAAAAGGAGGACCTGACCACTTAAGACACGCTAAAAGCTGAGATTTGAGTATCTTCAAAGTCCCCTATCAAACTACAAGTTTATACTATTGCTTTGACTATCAAACATCTCCTCTCTGAATAGTTCAGGTTGCAGAATGGGCATTCATCCTCTGCTGTCAATTTGCAAGATCCCCACTGATATTTCACTGTAAATGGGAGCAGAGTTCAAACTCTTTGAAGCAACAAGTAAAGAGCCTCACAAAGAACATCTCTCTGACCAAAACTGCTGCTTTTCTAAATGTTACTTTTCCGTAGAGCAAAATACTTCAGAAAGAGTAGCAGGAATTGTGACAGGTAATTCCTCTTGTCAGGTAAACAGTTTTAAAAAAAATTCATGCTGTCCAACATGAGTATTTTTCTTGCCAGAGGAAAATTTCTTTGCTTTAAAGTTTCTGATGATGTTTGCTCTCCTTTCATTTTCTGACACCTGCTCTGACATTCCAATACCTTGTACTTTGCAAGTGTGTGACAAAATTACTTTTTGACAAAAGTAAAGGCATCCCTTAAAGAAATTCACTCCTTCCATCAAAAGTAAAACCCAGCATCTACAGCTATCTCTCTAGTGGACTTTTACCATCACAGACTAAGAAAAGTGCCTTCAAACAAAATTGCAACTTGATGGTTTGAATTTGAAATCAGGTTTGTCTCTGCTACAAAAAATGGACATTCACAAACACATACAATTTATATAATGAATGTATAGCAATTCTTGCCGTGTTTTACTTTCACATAAGCTACTTACTGTGAGAACAAAAAGGGAAATATAGGTATTTTATATCTATATAAATACATATAGTGCATATAACTAGGTATATCATATATATAATATAAGCCCCCTGAAAATATCAATGACAAGGATAAACAACAGCTCAGCTGTTGGTGATAAAAAAGCTCTGGAAAAAAAAAAACAGAAAAAACTATACTAAAGGTTTTCACTGCAACAATGTCATAATTTTCTTTTTTTTCTTGACAGCTTATGAGAAATTGATCCAAATACCAACTCAAACTCTGCTTTTATTTGGTTGCTTTTTAATTATAAAGAGCAAGTGATAAAAAAATGTAATGTAAAAGATGTTCATATTCATTCTTGTTGGGTCACAGCCAAACTCAGCTGCAGACTTGGACTCCAAATATGCCAAAGTTTAGATAGAAAAAAACAACACTATTCATTCTAATTTTAATAAACTTATTTCTAACTTCCATTCCACTTCTGGCTTCTTCTGGGAACTGGATGAAGTAATCCTGAAATAGGCATATGCTGTACCATCCACTTATACACTTATATAGGAAGGGAAAATACTAAACTCTGCAATGTGCAACAGGACTGTGAGTCAGAACTGCAACTGGAACCTCAATTTTGTACTTCCAGACCTTTAGCTATTTTAAAATGCAGTTTTAACACTAAGTTGGCATGAGATTTTTCATTTCTAATATGAGAAAAGCACTTGGTACTCAAACACAGCTAACTATTTTCAGGAGCTGTGTAAGGAAGGAAAAGCTTTTCTGTAGCCTTACTACTACTTCCTGCCCACATTTGTTTTATGGGTAGCTAAGTCAGAGATGCGTGACCTTGTTGGTAAGGATCCTTGCATCTACCAGCCTTGTGGCTCAACCTCCCCTGCCCCTGCTGCTCCCTGGCACTGCTCATGGGCTTGCACAGCAGCCCATGGGCTTGCTTTCCACCCGAGCTCTCACCTCAAATAATCCCATATGGGCAAGGTCTACTAACAGGATCTTGCCAAAACAGCAACATGGCTTAGGAGCCTTCTTTTCATCCATTACTGTTTTCCCAGGGATGCACAGGGATGCACTTTCTCTCCATACAAGGAGAAAGGAGGAAGAATGCAGCTGTTGCAAAGAAGGCTGCCAAATCCTGTAGTCGCCTAAATGACCACTGTGCTGAGATCTAGAGCTGAAAACCTCCCTGCTGCTGTCCAGAACATCTCTTTTCTGCTACCCTTAATAGCTTTCATTAAAGAGTAAGTACCTTAGAGTGCAAAGTAACTGTAAGCACGGATGATAAAAACACATTCAGCAAGAACATTTCATACCACTTCCCTCTCCCTCTTGGCATTAAGACAACCATATGCCCTGTGTTTTAAGGACTAAAAAA
The DNA here is from genome assembly GCA_013396695.1 of Sakesphorus luctuosus. Lineage (NCBI taxonomy): Eukaryota > Metazoa > Chordata > Aves > Passeriformes > Thamnophilidae > Sakesphorus > Sakesphorus luctuosus. Next base: position 164,541 of record VWZD01011951.1, on the reverse strand, counting down.
AACCATCCAAAAACCCCAAAGACATTATTTTCATATCTCATTTGCATAACAGATGAATAGTTTTTAAACAAACTCTCATCAGTGGCCCATTACCATCCATATAAAGACACTGAGAGGACACACTACAGCGCAATAGAGGAAAAACTCTTGCTTCTCAAATGTCTCTTCCTTGACCCGTACCTACATTAGACTAAAAGAGGCATGAACACAGATTCAGGAGGTCAAAGCAACCACGTATCTCATGACATGGGGCAGACATTCATCTTTGACACTGAGACCCTTCACATCTACAGGAATATTGTCTAGCTGACAAGGATTGTCAAGAGGCAAGAATGATTGCACAACTAGAATTGGTGCAGAACACAAGGACCTGCTTTCTGAGATATCTGTTGGCTTTACTAAAACATGATGCATTTGTAAGGAGCTGGCAGTGTTCATGGTACTACAAAAGCTGCAGGAAAATATAAACAGATAGGAATCAGCACAAAATCTCTACTGACTTGTACTGGATGAAAATTGGCCCCAAAGATTTTGTTACTCAACCAGAAGGAAGCTACTTCTAGTAGCAAGGTTGACTTGTTTACAAAGTCTCTCTTGATCAACAGTTTCCTTGTTTTGGTTTATGAATTATTTGGGCCCTTCCACAGTAAGCTGAATTATATCTGTCATGGTTAAGACAGACATAATTTATCTCATTAGGGAGGTGCCCAAACTTATTTTCTGAGCAACTCTCCAGGCTTGCTAAGCAAACGAAGACATTTTGTGTTCTAAGCAGGTTACAAACAACCCCATGGTTAAAGACTTCTCGTTCTTTTCTCAGACAGGCTCAGCTGACAAGATGCCTGTTTAAAATCTGTTTGCAGATGGAACATGTAGAGGTGGGGCACTGGAGCACTGAAGTGCTCTGACAGCATAGTGACAACCCAGGCCATCCCCAGGCCAGAGGTTTCTTGTTGGTTCTGCTGCAATGGAGAAAGAGGGAGCTGGTTTCCTCTAATTGGCTATATTTAGAGCTCTTGATGCCAACACTGCTGCTCAAGTAAATCTCTCAGGGATGCCTATCCCACAGAAGAGACTGTTGGGACTAAAAGATACGTCTGCAACTACTCTTCTTCCCTTCTCTACCTCTGACCAATACGGGAACTGATTCTGAGCACTACTGTCCTAAAATTCAGCCAGAGAAACAGTTTCTGCATTGCATCAGAGAGGAGCAAAAGGCAGAGGGAGACAAGACACGCCATATCTGGGCTTTATAAAGCATGCATGGCATTCTTGAAGGCCACAGCACACCTCATTTTGAAAGACTTGATCACACACTCTTCCACAAAGTAAATCATGCAACTGACTTTCAGGGAGCTGTGCTTCAGAAAGTAAAGTGGCCTTCCCTGGACTTCCATGAGTTCACAGAGATCTGCAGACAGCAAAACAAAAGGTTGGGCTGGTTCACCCCTAATCCTTACCTGACCTCAATGCACGCCTTTGTAAGGCATCACCACCGGATTTGGTAGAACCTGAGCAGAGCAGCAAAGAATCCAGCAACTGGTCCAAAATTCACATCATCCTTTGGATGGGTGCAGGCCAGCTGAGAGTCCTGTGGGATCTGCATGAGAGTTTTGGAAAAAAAATCTCAATATCATCCACAAGGGGCATACTCCCACTATCCTGAACAAAAGATGGGAGGGGGGGGAAATGTTTCTAAATTAGTTTCTTCTTAATTCCTTGCATGCTGATTTCTGTGGAAGAGAGCAATTAGACCCTTGATATTTAGATCAGCAATCTATTTCCTCCCTATTTTAGTTGAGACAATACATTACAAATGTTACAAAAAAATCCCCTCATGAGGGTTAAGGCAAAAACTAAAAAATCCAATACTCAGAACAAAAAATACAGGCAAATACTGGAAATAAATTTGTCAGTGGGTCTAAGCAGAGAATGAGAAGTTTTTACCCTTCCAGTCCAGCAACACATCTGCCTGCTTACTGTATTTAGGAAACCAAAATTACAAAAAGAAAATGGATAGGCTATCAGAGTAGCACAGTCCCTGCTGGAAAACTGTTCCAAGAAGTGCTTAACTTTTGCTATGGTGTTTACCCCTTGGAAAAGCAGCTTCACTGTGGAGAAGGCAGAAACACTATGCCACTGGAGAGAGTTGCTGAGGAAGGTCCGTCCTAATTATGAGGGGCAAAGGGAGGCACATCTATCTTCACTGGGAAGGAGAAGTCACTGTACAGGTATAGCCCACACATGCCTCACTGATGCAATGAGGCTACTAAAAAAGTTTTTTGGAGCATCAGCTCATCTTGTAGCTGCTCTTATACTCCACCAGGAAACCTAGAGCAACCTTGAGGTGCCTTTCCATGATACCCATCAGCTATTGGACTGCAACAGGTCAGTTTTCACTCCGTTATGTCTGTGACACGCAGCAGACAACCAGGCCTATAAAGTGAGAGGTGTTCAATGTTCCACTTAACCATGTTAGTGCTGATAGTTCATATTCAGACAGGATGTTTTACTCAGAGACCCACATCACACTGCATGAATATTAAATTCAAAAACCCCATTACATGCCTCTGTAATGGAAAATTCCTTTTATTGCACAGAATTATACGGGCTTGAGTGAAAGAAAGCCCTGTTATAAATAATTCACCCAAATAATGAAGCAATCTTAAGACCTGGAAGAAATGCTTCACATGTAGTTCTTTCATGAAAAATGGCCTCTTTTGTCTTTTCTTTGCAACTCAGACTTCTTTTTTTTTTTAAGCAATGCCTTCTTTTTGTCAAAATACTCCCATAAAATTATTGAATGTCAAAATATTTCCTTAGCCAACCAAAATGCTGGTTTTTTAGGGCATTGGTCCATATAAACACAATCTTCAGCTGACTTTCTTGAAAACTTTTGAAGAACCTGTTCAGCTCTCCAGCTCATCCACTTAAGGAATGATTGAGAAGCTCAGCAATCTATCCATTACTTTCTATCTCCAGCTTCCCATCACTGGTATTGCTACACTGGGACACACAGCAAGGTCTTAGTTGTATGCTGGCCTAGACTCACAGGGATTCAAGTATAGCTGGAATACCTCCACCCTCCTTTTTACCACTATGGAACAGATAGCTAAACTTGCCCCCAATATATTAAAATTTGGGTTCTGTAACATCAAAGTTTATAGACTTTTGACGCACCCTAAAGAAATAATATAAACATTTTACAGAACAAACATACATTTGGACCTTCAGACACTGCTCCCGCAACACACCATCAGCTACAAAGTATCACAGAGCCTGCATATATTTGTACAGTGCCACCATCTCTGTCCTTGGCACAGGGGCAGTCAGGGATAGAGGTGTGACCGAGGCATTCTGTGCTCCAGAAACAGAAGCAGCTGGGTACAGCATCTGCAAGAGCACCCAGAGGGGCTGCTCTAATTTAAACTGGCCCCAGAGCAGCTCAGAAGCTGAGGAACAGAAGCAGAGATGGCCTCAGGCCACTGTTGTACTCTCTTCCTGAAACTGCACCTTCTTAAGCACAGCAGAAAATAATAGCAGATTGTAAGAGGGCCAGGAATGAAGCTGGGCAGAACAAAGTCTCTTCACCAAACAGTCTCTTTTACCCAAACACCAAGAACACCATAAAATTCCAGCCCTGCTGCAAGTTAGCATTGCTTGATGTGTCAGCTAAGAGGAAGAGGAAAATGTCTCAGCCTTTGATCGTGTTTATCCCAGCACTAGCAAGAAAAATGTCATTTCACTTCCGCAGCATTGCTTTGGAATTACCCTGGAAATGAGGAGCATTCAGCCCCTCTGCACACAGAACTGATCAAAATTTGAGTTTTGATCTTTGGATCATCGCAGATTGGCAAAACAATCACTTTGGGACCTTTCCTAATCATAGGAAGAGGGTTAAACAGGTAACAAGAACTTTGCTGTGTCTTACAAGTAATGCATCTTACTCAAGCACAGTGCACTGATAACAGACTGCCTATATCTGATGGATTAGATTGGCTGCTAAAGGAATCTGCTCTTCCTTAACAACATGTACTCTCAATGGGGAGAGTTGGGAACAGGGGAAGAGAGAAGGAGAGAGAAGCCAAGGGGAAGAAACAAACATTTAACCCACAACACAGTGAACACACAGAAGCTGAAGCAGGAAGCTGGAAAGTCTCTCATCACCCATGCAAGCTTTAAGACAATCCCATGGATGTTCAGCCCTGCTGGTGAACGGCTTTGGCAAACCCAGAGGGGAGAAAAGCATTCTTTTCTGCCACTGCTGACTGTTACACATCTGACATGGGGCACAAGTTCCAGCTTAGCAGAGTTAATTTCTCATTTGGACTCACTCACTTCGTAGCTGAAATTGGGAGGAATGGGATGGCCTCCAGATATGTCTCCAGACACAAGTCAGGTCCAAGGTCATGGAATGTTTGGGATTTTATTTCAAACCGAATCAGAGTTAGGCTTCTGTAAATTTAGAATTCATTTTTTAGAGATACATGTTTGTAGAGCCTTCTGTGATCCACAGCATTTCTGGGAAATAGCACATATTCTTGCGCCTAATTACTGACAGATTCAAGCATACAAATAGATTCCTAGTCTCCAAATAATTTTATGTAGGAATGCTGGGTTTATTGGCCAAAATCATCTCAAAAGCTGAGCCTACAGTGGCTGCAGCGTGCAACTGAAAGCATTTCTCTAGCCACCTGTCTTTCCTTTCAGTCTTGGCCACCCAGCCTCTTCTTGCCAGCACTGAATATAGATCATTACAAAAGCAAATGAACGCCTAGTGCTGAGCTTTCATGTATGGAAAGCCAGCATCCTCAAACTCTCTGAGCTAGCCAGCACAGGGCACACCAACCACATGATGAGAGGACATTAATAGGCTCCTCATGGAAAGGGGAGTTTTCCTGGGCCCACCACACGCTATGTCTGCACTCTTGGCCTGGGGACAAGAGGGGCCTTACAGCACAGGATCTCCCCTCAGGAATCTCTTAGAAAGTTATTTACAGGGTTCCCTCTGCCTCAAGGAAAGAGAGTGAGCACACAGGAACCAGCAGGTGTGAAACCAGCACTAAAGGGGCTTTCATGCAGCTGGTGTTGTCCTCAGTAAAAGGCACCCTCTCCTACATGACCTTATTTCTCTGTATATCCTCCCATTGCTACTGTGAGGGTAACCATACACTCTCCCTCACATGGGCATTGCAAGAGGAAGTGCATCAAGCTTCGAAGTGTTGTGGTAATCAAGTAAAGAAGTTTTTACCTTAAAAGACAAGAATTTGTTTTGAAAGCAGAGTGGGCTTTTGCACATTTATAACAAATACAAAGCAACTAAAATAACTAAAAATGATAGTTTCTATGGTTTGGATTGGAGAGGTAACTAGCCATTTTGCAAAGACAAGATAGGCAAGAAAGCTGCATTTTAGCCCAATTAATCAAAACTAATGAGCCCCTAAAACCTTATGTTTCTCTCAATCAGCAAACTATCAGCAGTGACACTAGAGTAGCCTTTCTCCATCAAAGAGAAGCCCAGGGGCCATTTAATGACACTCCAGTGTGAGTGACTCAGAGTTTTTCCATAAAGTAAAGCTTGCCTAAATTTCCAGACCAGATGGTTGAACTGTGAGACAATCCATCAGATGGCTCTGAGGTCTTTAATACAATTAAGGATATGCAATCTGGAAATGCCCTGGGCTCAGACAATTTGTCCGCAGATTTCTGCAAAGCTTTCAGAAACAAACCCACAAAGTCTCCTTCTGAACACACTTAATGATTTCTTAGTCAACAGCAAGGGAATCAGCCACTAAGGGAAGCAAACAGAATCTCTTCAGAATGCCTTCTCACCTCTGTAACAGGCAAGACAGCAAAGGAGCAGAACATCATCTCAGGAAGAACTTCTTCACTGAAAAGGTTGTTAAGCATTGGAATGCACTGTTCAGGGAGGTAGTGAAGTCACTGTCCCTGGAGATGTTCAAGAAATGACTGGATGTGGCACTTAATGCCATGATCTAGTTGAGAAGGTGGTGATCAAAGGGTGGACATGATAATCTTAGAGGTCTTTTCCAATCTAAATGATTCTATGATCCACTCTTGAGAAGCGTCAACATCTGTTTCTCAATAGCAAACATTCTGTGTGCATAATGCTTTTTATTCAAGCAAAGGAAACATTAATCCTCCCTACACTCAAGGACTGGCAATTATGCCTGCACAGATATGAAAACCAATGGATGTTGCTCCACAGCTTGTCCTCATCCAGGAAACAGTGAGAGAACAGCACATACTAGACCCACCTGCCTTTTCCTCTTTACTCACCCTCTTCTTTTCTTTGTTTTCCATGTTCATCACCATCAGTCTAAGGAAGCAACTGCCAAACCCCTAACATTTTTGCAAGCTCAGGAAGACAGCTTGCCTTTGACACCAGCAGGGACACGACTCCCACTGAGTGGGCCAAGCCCACACTTCCCACTTCAGAACAGCAGAGCTGAGGGGAGAGTGACTGTGAACAGAATCACACCAGTATATGGCCCTAATTACCCTTTTTCCATCATCTCACCAACACAACTATCTCCTTACCAGGAACACAAAAACCTGGTAGCAAACATCCCACATGTGATACCTCTCATGTATGTACTTTGTCTACTGTAGACTGAAGGGAGAGACTTCCTGCCTAAAATACACACTCATAGACTGGAGGAAGAAAGGAAATGGATGGAGGAGAGGCTGAGCTGCTGTAAGCACAAAGCTAAAAACTAGTACCCATTGGGCGAGTTCAAGATCTCCTGCTTCCAAGTAAGCTTTGTGATCTGTTAAAGGGCTGCAGGGAGCCTTTTAGTAGGTGTAGTGGGTGGTGTAAGTCACAATCATTAGTGTTAGAACGTACCTCTGGAGTTTATTTAGTCCAAGGTCCCTGCCAAGGCCAGGTCATCTAAAGTCAAATCCACTCCAGGCAGGAATTCAACTCTTTGATCTCCAAACAGAAACACATGAAGAGCTTGAGAGTGCTTAAAACAACATGAGGTACACTCTATGTAAAGAATATTACATGTATTTCCAAAACAAGCAGTGAAAACTCAAGATATGAAATTTAAAGTATTCTGGGTTACACCTGGACAAAAGTACATATATTTGCATGGCTAAAGCTAAAATTCAGTGTCCAGAGTCATGAGCTGTGGTTCCATGACTACTTTAAGCCAACATAACCACCAGCTCCTGCCAAAAAAAATCAACTCTTCCACTTGACACTCCTGTCACTCCTTCCCATTCACACCAGCAACTGGGATCTGCATCAAGCAGTATTGGTTTATAAATGTTCATGCAAGCACTGGTACCAGCCCTGGAGAAGCAGAGATGGGAGTGAAAGGCTGGAAGTGATTGTGGCATTGTCATCCCAAACCAAATTCATGTGCCTTTAAAAGACACACGTGACTTCTTTTCCTACCCCTCACACTGACCTTGTGGCCTACATGTGACTCCTCCTGCCAAAATGGTGCATTCCCTGCTGCTTCTGCCAAGCCCCACAACCTCCTCTCTAGGCTGAGCTTCCCAGCCCATAACATTTCCACTGGACCCTGCAGCTTATGGCAGAGGTTGCTGTGTAGCCACACAAGTTCCATCCTTCCTATGGCTCAACAACAAGAAGGGAGAATGTGACTGCACAGCTGAGAACTGTATTGAGACCTGCATTGAGAACTGCATTTGTTGCACACACCCAGATGAACAAACAAAGGCCTTACAGATTAGCTTTAGCTCCTGCTTCACCAAATACCGAGTGTTTGTTTTCATGTTTCTTTTCTGCTTCAGGTATTTGTTTGTGATTATCTATTCATCCAGGGAATATCCTTTTCCATTGTGCAAGATACCTCATGTAACTATTCCTGGTTAAATGGCCATACGCTACACTTGACAGCATACCTGAAAGCAAGCAAAAACCTCTTAGTATACATTTAATTATGTATAATAAACGGAGACTGTGCCTGTAAAAACAGAGTGGGGAATCTGATGTTAGAGTACGAAGAGTAAAAAGGCTGTAGAAGGCATTTCAGGATGGAAGACCCCATCTACCTAATCCCTGGAAGATCAGAACGCAGTCAGTAAGTATATATTTAACAAAATAGAATCTCCAAGACTGTAAATGCTGATCAAGGGCACCTTACAGCCTATAAAACCTGGAGTCTGGGGCAGATCAAAACCAAAAAGATCACAAGCATTCATGCCTTAACTATCTTGTTTTACATCTCTCTTAGAATGCTGGAAGGATACAACACACCTTCCAGTGCTTGGGATGTTAGGCTTGCTGATGACTGCAACACAAGCACATAAGAATGTAACAGGAGCAATTACAGGAGGACTGCATCCTTTCTTGCACTATACAGCACATAAGCCCACATGCATGGGCCACTAGTTGGAAACTCCTCCTGCTCAAAACCAGCTACAAGCTGTCTCCTCCAAAGGCTGGGTATAGCATTAGCTCCCTTCCACTTCCTACAGCACATATGCACCATAACACTGCTCAAGCTGGCAGATGCAGCAACAGACACAAAAACTGCAGGAGCCGTATACAATCTGAAGCATCACCGTTCCCAGGAGACATTTCCATGCTTCTCCTTGAATCACTGATGCACTAGTCTGACAGGTTTAAGGAGGTGAGAAGTGACCTGCTACAATCTTATATATGAGCAAGTGATTCTATTCTTTAGAGCTGTCATGCAGTGTGAAATTCATAGTTTTCATGAAGAGTATGTGTAAATGAGTTCAACAGATACTGGAACTTTCTTTACTGTTACATAGGAAATTGCACAACGCTTGGCAGTGCTTGTGATACATTCTCTAATTTCTCCAATGCATACTTGTTATCTTCTCACATGACCTGTCTCACACATTGCTCACAAACTCCCTGTGCTTCACATGTCAGTATCTCACCCTGCATGCAATACCTGCCAAAAACCCCAATGCAGAGCTCCAGGTTTACTCTCAAACTGCTACAGTTTCTCTCTCCCTGAGCTCATGAAAAACATCTTCCCTAGCAAGTTGCTTTGAATAAATTCTTGTCTACAGATGCTTTGATAAACAGCCTGTATTAGGAGAAGGATGTTATCTATTAGGTAACACTACTGGTAACTCTAAGATCAGGTCTCCTGGTACACTTCCATGGTGTTTTCAATTATTTAGCAGAACTACTGATGAAAGTCAGATGACAAAGACAAATAGCGAAAGGAAAATAAAGTCTTCAAGCATTTTGCCATGGTCTTTCAGAGACAGCAACCTGCAAAATGCTGAGCTCAAACTATATGTGACCCAGTGGGTTAGTGACACTACACATCATCAGCTGCCTGGCCCTGGCAGAGAAAGGCAGGTGGGATTACACAGGGAAAAGACTTCCTTGGCCTCCACATGAATGGGGTAGTATGGGAGTTGGCACATCAGTTCATCCTGCTCTGTGTATGATATTTTGGCTGACAAAGACATCTCCCTTTTTTTTTTTTTTTGATGACAACTTTGGACAAATTATCATATGTGCAGTTTTATATATACCAAATCTGACAGTTTCAGACAATGTCCTTTCCTGCAGAACAAGGACAATTTCAACCTTAGCGTGTAATTCAAATCTCATAATTTCATTGGACAATTGCAGATTAGAGCTCTGAAAAGGTCTCACTTTCTTCCCCTTGCTTCTGAGGCAAAAATGAAAAGCAGAGGGGAGCACTTGATGAAGATTTTGCTAATAGGATCACCTACTGCTTTCTCTATTGGTACTGATGACAGCTTATGAACTCAGACAAAGAATTATTTTCATTAAATAACATCCCACAAAACAAATTGTTTTTCTAACCAGAAGCAGCTATGACAGACAAAAAGGATATTAAGCACAAGCAGTATAGTCTGAAATGTAAGAACCTCAAAAGAATGTCCAGTTCCCCAATTACAGGGCTCAACTAATCATTTAAAATCACCAGTTTAGATTGTCATAGGCTCAATTGTCATCTAGCATAGATTAAAACAGCATAGTATAAGGCTTCACAGTGGAAACATGGGTAAACAACTTGCTCTGATTTTCTTCTAGAAGTAATAAAATGTCCTTCACTTCTACTCTGACCTGCTATGCAACTTAGTAAATTGCTCACCCTCCACAAAGCATATCAACTGGATGTTCCGTAGCAATGCCTCTGATGCAGGGACTAGTTGAACTCACAATCAGCCAGAAGAGCTTTGTGAAGCTCAGTCTGGTGCATTCACTGAGTAAGAGGTTCCACATTTATAACACAGTGTAATCATGATTCCAGGAGTACAGAGTACCTTCACCTGTGCCTTTCACACAACACCCAGAATGCAGGGTGCACCCACAGGGACCTGCAAGGCAGGCACTGTCAGACGAGAAGATCATCTAGTCCGACAGCTACATCCAAGCATAAGGAGCACTTAGGAAGCTTCCTGAAGGACAGTACATTTTGCTTTCCACTCGTGAGGCCTGATACCATGAATCTGAGCCCCTTCGCACCTGGCAGTGACCATCAGCACAAGTAAAACTGTTGATACAGTACCCAAAACAGGTGGGCAGAGAACATACACTCTTGAAAAACACTGTTCCCACCTCTGAGGCTGTATTTGCATATCGTGTACCAGAAACAACATCTACATACTACTCCAGCCTGGCTGGGCCACAACACACAGATCCACAGAACGAATATCAGACTGTCTCACTGATGCTCCTTTACCAAGCCATGCTTAAAGAGAACACAAGCTTCAGCTTCCTTCAGTTGCACCACAAGAGAAATGCTAAAATGGGAACTGGAAGAACAAACCTGGAGAAGGCATTTAAGGGAATAACCCAAGGTGAGAGTTATGAGATAAAGGTTTTCAGGCTCTGCCAATTCATCTAAACAATACAGTGGTCAGGGCCCAAGGGCTTTGGGATTTTCATCTATTCAATATTCAAGTTTTCCATTGTTTTTTCTCTTGGCAAAGGTATATTTGTAAAAGAAGCAGTATTACAACTAAGGTGAAAAAAAGCCGCCCCTGCCTGCTTCCCCCAAACATGCACAACAGACACTAAACGCACACAGCAGCAGCCAATAGCTGCTGGTATTATCAATATCTTCTAATCTCTCTCCCAGCAGGTCAGGTGGAAAGAAAGGATCACTCTGGGGTTTCTTCAGCTTAAATTTGATTGATCAGCTCTTGCTGAACCAAATTGTTTCTGTAAGGGCTTCTGTAAACAAACTAATTACAAACCCCTACTAGACTGTATTTAGTTTATGCATTTAGCAGTGGCATCTGCACTAGCTAAATCAGACTGGAACAAGCACACCTACCTCTGGCACAGTATCTACTGAAAAAAGCATATTCAACTTCTTTTTGTTCACTGTTTTTAGTCCTTTCCCTCAAACCCAGTGACCCTTTGTGATAAAGATTTATAGAACCAGCAGTCTAAAGAGGGTCATTGCAGAGCAAGCAAGCGTAAAATGAAAATGGAAGAGGTAACTGGAGATCAACTTAAACTGAGATTCATGTCGTAGAATTATCACTGTAAATTCAGGAGTTCAGAGGAGACAGTAGTGTGCTATTACTTCTCACTAAGCACGTCAGAGTGATTTAGAAGAAGTGCCCATTGGTTCTGCTAGAAACAACAACTTATTCTTGAATTACCTTGACTTGCTACTTGCTACTTTAAACATGAGCTGAATGATCCACCTTCTGGTCTGCAATTCTCAAATCTCATGAGGAAATACAGCAAGATCTGAGATTTTCAGCAAGATATTTGTAAAAACATCCCTTTGCTGGGACTACTGAGGAACACTCACTGGGGGAAAAAAAGAAGAAATGAACACCAAAGAACAGAAAGTCTCTTTGCATTGATTTATTCTCCAGTTCACATTCTTAGGCAGTGAATTATCCATCTTCTATACAAAATGATGTATTTATTACTATCTATTTTCCAGACATCCCACAATGTATACCAAGAATTCTCCTTATAGAGAACTCTCAGCCCAAGGACACATCTAAGGGGCTGGGTACAAGCAAACCCACACTTCTTTGCCTTTCCTTCTCAACTTTGAGCACTAAAAATAATGTGGGTTTCCCTGCTCTTGTTTCATAGACATGTCCAAGGACTCCAAATGTTAGACATCTATGTGAGGCATAAGAATGGCTTAAGACTGACCACGTGCACTTCACACTAGCGCAAAAGCATCTGGTGGACTGGAGATTAAATTAGTGCTTCTGTATTACTGCTGCTTCTTTTTCTATTATCCAAAGGACTTTAAAGTGCATCTGTTTATTCTGGGGAGAATCCAAACAAGTTTCGTTCATTTGTTCTATAAAATCATAATAGCTGAGTCAGTCTTTAAAAGCATGTCTTTTTTTAGGGTTTATCCTTCACATACACTTACTTAACACAAACGGGAATGGATCAATTTTTGTTACTTGAAGATGTGAACATTTCTTTTTTCCAGAACTGTTTGAAAATGAAATTTCCCAGTCATAATCTCTTGTAGAATACTAATGGGCACAAGTGCCTTCGACCTTGAAACAACTCTGTTTTAGTTGTAAAAACGAAATGAAAAGTAATTAATTTTTTCTACAGAACTGTAACAATTCACCACTGGTCTGATTTATCACTCTGCTAGAATTGCTTTCACCAAAAGAACAGCTACAATTAAGCAAAAGTAAGTGTAATTTTCAGTAAGTTTTTGCCCAGGGTTGCACCAGTAGAAAGGTCACCAGAGCTGGGTCCTCTGCAGGTAAGACATCTCATCCTCTCTTTTTTGCATTTTTTCTGGAACATTGATAGAGAGCTTTTCCACTGTGCTGAAGAAATGCTAGAAGGAAAACAAAATGCCTCATAAACATGCCCACTACACAATACCCTAATTCATAATGTCTGAACAGGAAGACTAAGAACATTCCATAGATAAGCTGCTAAATTATTCCCTTCTTTGTAAGGTGAGATGTATTTGATAGCTCAGAAAGTATAAAGCCACTGTAAGAGCTAAGAAATATCAGGCAAAGGATATTCCATGTAGTCTGTATTGAACTGCTCTGCTGATAAGGAATGTGGTCTTAACACGCTATATTTCATGCTCTAGGACATGGTGGATGAGCCATCTCTTGTTTCAAAGCCTGTATGGCAGTGAATGGAGTGATTCCTTGTTCCTCTCCTCATTCTCACTGGGAATGACTGTGGAGGTTAATCAGTACAAGAAGAAACAAGGCTTCCTGAAGAGCAGCAAGACTTAACATCTCTTAAATGAAGATGTACTGGAAGACACAGTAAAACACTATGGACTGGTACAAGCCAGATGTTTCAGAAGACTTCTGAATACCATTGAAAGTCACTCCACCTAAATATTTTGCTGATCTGAGATCTAAACAGGTTCAGATTAACAAATAGAAACTTCTCATGGGATCACAGAATCAGCTGGATTAGAAAGGTCATCTAGTCCAACCCCGCTACAATGAACAGGAACATCTTCAAACATATCAGGTTGCTCATCACCTCCTTTCAGTCCCACTGGACTTTTTAAGTCCTGTATTTGCCAATATAAGTTGTAGAGTGACTTGATTATCATTCATTTGGCACAAGTACCTCTTCATCCTGATCTGGATCGCTTCCTGCTTCTGAATACACAGAAATACTGACCCAGTCTTTCCACAGGGATTGAATCAGTTCCATTCCACACTGCAGAAATCATGGGCTTGGTAAATCCACTGCCTTTCAACAAGTCCTGGCTGGAGGTTACAAATTACTCACCTCTAAATTCACTCACAAAATAGCAAAGTAAATCAGGACAAGCCTTTCCCAACACACCAGAAGAATTAATGCATCAGTTACTTAAGTGAATTAAGATGCTTAACATGTTTTCTTTACCCTATGGCAGGCTGAAGTATCCTTCAATTAAATTTTAGTTAGGAGAATTATTAGGCATGTATAAGCTTTGAAAGAGATCTGTCATGTATGAAGAGTAGCTGCTGCTATTTATGCCCTACAGAGAGGCTCACTTGGAATTTGATTACAACAGTCTAATGCTCTGATTTGAAAACTACACTTGAGAACAATTTATCCCCTCATGCAGATGTGATCTAACCCCATCAGTCCCATCTGACATACTCAGTGGTGCCTTTAACACTTTTGGACACATTTGATCATGGAGTCAGCTTGACGATTCTGCTTGAGAGGATTTGTCAAAGCCATTGGAGTGCAGATTGGATGCGAGTATCTGAAGGATGTAGTATCACCTGCATTAGTCTTCACTGGCTAGATGGGACCTCAGCAGTAGATACATCTGCCCTACTATACAGAGAGCTAATTTAACAGCGACAAGCCTCAAACCAATGGCTTTACAAAAAGCTTAATCCAAATCCTCAAGATTCAAAACATTTTCATTCATTCTCTTCCCATTCATTTGCAGCTCCACATGATGTGTTACATTTGAGAAAGCCAAAGTAAAGAAGACCCTTGGGAAGGCTGTAGTCTCAGTATTCCCAAACCAATCAAAACCAGGAAAAATTGCAAAGGAGAGACAAATCCAATCACAAAGCTAAACTGTGCATCTGAGTTTACTAAGAAAGGATGTTCAAGGGTCTAGAGACAGTTTGATCCTTCAGAAGCAAAGGAGGGACTTGGAAAGGCCCAGTTACCACTCTGAAAACCTGTCAGTCAACTCTTTGTCAGCAGAAGCATACTCTAAAACAGTAGCACCTGCCTGAAACTCAGGGAGGTGAGATTTTCCAAGCTTACAGAAACAGTGACAGAAGAGGTGTTGACCACTCAAAAGCTGGCCTTCAAACCTTTCCAAATTGTGGTTCAGAAATGCTACGCAGCAGCAACTTACTGAGGAGGAGCTTCTACCAATTATTAGCATAATGCTGGAAGCAGAATCACAGCTTCCCAGCATTCAGGACGCTTCTCAGACTGTTTTCTGCCTCATTTCTAGCAGAAAACAGATCTGAGAAAGGATATGCAGCTGGTTTCCTATCCTAAAACAAAGCCATTACTAGATTTTATGCAGTGAGGCTGCAGCATACCTACCCACTAGCTGCTATTTTTGTCCACCTCATCAACTTCAGATACTCCTAACTTGGTCAGTGTGTACACAAAACCCTAAGCAGTTTGGCAGCTGAAGACAACAAAACCAGAGTACACAGAACTGCAGCCACCTGCACAATCCATGTTGAACACCTCAACCTGAAATGGGAACCAAGGGACTGGATTGCAGAGGACATGAATATTCACAAATGGGAAAGTATGCAGAAACCTTCTGTCCAACACTCTTTTCTATTCAGTTTGTTCTGTGGCCTGTGTCAATTAGTCTAACGAGGAGAAAGATGAATGTGTTCTTCTGGGAGAGAAGAGCAGAGCTGCTGAGCAACACATTTCATCCACAGAACAACTGACCAACCTGTATGTAGACAGGACCAGGCGAGTCCATCCAGCAGAACTCTAAAAACAGAGAAGGGAAGCTGTAAATTCCTATTCTCATCTGGTATCTGGGGACCACCAACCCTACCTTGGGGATTAAACACTTGGTCTCAATCACTCATCTAGAGAACCTTTCTACTTCAGCAAAAATGTGCTGGGCTGCCCAGCCCAGGATGGTGAGGGCAGCTCTCTGAACACCTGAAACTCAGGGCACAACTCCTTCCAAGCACTTGAGAAAATGGGGCAGGATATTCTGAACTAACTGCCCAGGAAAATAACACACAGACACTTTTGTGACTCTAACACACAAGCTGTTGTCTCTAGTGGCAAATATATGGCAAAATCAGAAACAAAGCTGGGAACAAAACCATATTTTCAGTTCAATTACTTTTCCCAGGAGGAATAAATACAAATTACCCAGCCCCAGTGATCATGTCCAGCATTTAAGCAACAGTTGGCTTTTCACAGTTTATGTAATATTTATTATATGTGCATCTTTCCTCCATCTACCCTAAGAGATCTTCATAACAATGCCCAGTTTGTTCCTTGATTAGCATATACTGCCTGCCTTTGGGACTCAGATGTGTTTCACAGGAAAGGGAATGTAAGCACTTGGGAAGGGTTCCAAATAGTTGTGACAGGTCTTTTATTTTGCCTTTCCCAGTAATTGAAACCCAGAGCGGACCTACATCTGTGTCTCGCTTGAGTAGCTGCATCCTCAGTGGAGCCCAATATTCAAACCTTTGCAAACAGGCCATGGCTGAGACAACAGCCTCCCACCTACAGCAGTGGTGGCCATGCTAGGACACATTCCCAGTTCCCTATCACCCACTGAGTTGCAAAAGGAACTTAGCACCTATAGCTTTAGAGCTCCTTGGAAGAAACCATCACAGAAAGTTTAATTAAAACAAGGATTCTGACGCCTATTATTCAGCATTGTTGCCTCTGTCTAAAACAGAAATACAAAAATGAACTTGGAATGCTCTTTTTGGTTTTGTTTTTTTTTCCCCAGGGAGTTTTGAGCTATCCTGTTGCTACATCCCTGACACCTGATCCCAGCAGATCTCAGAAGCTAAGCAGCATCAGGCCCAGTTAGTACTTGGATGGGAAACCTCCTGGGAATACTGGGGGCTGTAGGTTCTAGTCCTGAGGACTTCACTGTCACCGACCAAGCTCACTCAGCCACGGCAGATGAACCTTAGGAGTTAAAGGGCGGGGCCAGTTCTGTGCACGCTGTGCCTTACCTAGAACATCCACTGTGCAGGCTGGAAGGGCACACCCACGTGGGTAGAGCCCTTCCCAAATCTTCGTGCGCAAAGCCGAGGCATACACATACATCTCCTTACAGCCCACTTGAAATCTTCTCAGTCTATTTTTACACTGATAATAACACGACTTTGCATTTATGGTACCAATGAACACACTGCCTTCCCTTTGGTAGACTGTGAGGGTAGTGCTAGACAGCTATGGAAACAGGGCACTGAGTTAAGCAGAGAGTCCATACTGGAGTAAGTATGAAGGACTCTGGATCTCCGGGTTCCTCTGCCTCACACTCATTTCCAAATTGTCTGTTTTCCAAAGAACTTTAAAATCTTGATGGGAAAATGTGATATATACATTTTTAGCTTGGTTTTATTTGGAAAAGGATTTATGTAACAGCACTGGTTGCCAACCCCCCTTCTAAGTAACCTTCAAATCTGCTAACTGGTTTTAGACAAATCTGAGAGGATTAACAGTCTCAAAGATGGTCCTCACATCCCTGCACTGTCTGAAAACCAACAATTGAGCAGACACCATCAGGTTAGTGCCTCCAGAGAGGGAGAACACAGCTGTTCTACACCCTGCTCAGCAACACAGACATGCATACATGTGTATTTACATATAAGACATAAACATCCATGTTTAGTGACAGACCAACCAGCACATGTGCAACTCTGGGTCAGCTATTTCCTGCCTTGTGGACTTCTGCAAGGGACATGCAAGGACAAGAAGGTGGGTAATGGCAACACAAGCTTTCAATGTACTCTCCCTTTTGGGCAGCTGGCATAGCTGACACATGGGCCAGGGCTGAGGGGCACCATGCAGCCAATATTTCATCTGCAGGGAGCTCGGGGTGGGTTCAACACAGATCAGATGATGAAAAGCACACCCGGACAGAGCACAGTGACGCAGCTTCACCGCTTATACCACAGCAAGACATGTGGGTGTGGCTGCACTTTCTTCACCCATCCACCCAAAGACAGCCAGTCCCTCAAGATGACTCCAGGAGAGGAAGCCTTCATGCTGCCCCAGAGAGGTGAAGTGCTGGGTGATCACCCTTCGTCCTCCCCAGGTGGGCTCCAGGAACATCTCTGTCTTCAAGGCAAAGGCGAGCTTGGTCAAGTCCTCTTCTGCTCTTTGCAGAGCACTATGTCCTTCGCCTAAGACCCAGGCCTCCTATGTTTTCAACAAGGAGACAATCCTTTTGATAGTAACATAGATGGACATAACCTCTTTTTAAGCCAGGAGGAGAAAGAGCTAGAATGTTTCCCAGCCTACATAACTGTGATGAAAACATCTTTCACTTTCAGTCAGTTCATTTTGAAGGGGGTAATATCTTGATTTTTTTAAAGATCCTAAGGGTCACCAGCTACCTTACAATCACAACCAGAAACATTTTATTATAATAATAGTTTCAAATCTGATCTGGATCAGAGAAGTAACCCTGAAGCAATGAAATTAGATTACTCCTTTCTTGTTCCAGGAAGATGAAATCATAAAGCATTTGAAGACAACATTTCTTCTGCTTGCATCTCTCACATTAAGACATAACAGGAGAGAGCAATGAGACAGAGACAGCACCGTTCCTCTACAGTCTGACCTGGGAAAAGTGATGCTTCTCCAAAGAGTACTGATGCTCAAATATGACTAACGAACACTTCAACACCCCTTACATGAGCTGGCCTAGGAGCAGAGATGTATGGATTCTGATTGTTTTTATGTTTCCCTTGTGTGCTACGTCACCTTTCTGAAGAACACCAAGAACTGCATTTTCACAGACATATCAATCCCTGCCTCCTCTTCAAAGCTGCACAAAAATGCTGTTAAAAAGATTTCTTTTTTTATGTGATAATGGATGTTTGTCCAAAAGAAGAGTATTGAGACTATAAAAGTAATTTTGAAAGGGCACTGTATCTGATGCATGTTTGAACTTTCCCACAGAAAGCAGAGCACCAAGGAAGAGGAAGGGTGCACATCAAGATCTTTCATGCTCTTTGGAACAGGGATGCAAGCAGTGCACAAGAGCCTTCACAGCATCTTATAGAGTTTCTGTTTTAAATGGTAATTGGTAGTGGAAAAATCACAGCAGGTTTTTCCTGACTTTTTTTATCTAGTTCTAGCTCATGTTTTGTATCCAGTGTTTCAAAGACAAGTAGATCATTCCTGTGTAATTTGAAGAACAATAATTCTTAAAAGAATTGATTGGGTCATAACTGCAAAACCACAGGGAGTTTCTTCAGGCACATCTCAATCAGACAGGGCATAAAGCTTCACAGGAAGTAGAGAAAGTGAGCCTCCACCATATGTTGAGATTCTTCCGTGCCTAAAATACCCCAAGGACCACCTCCAAAAACCACCCAAACTCAGCAGAAAATGTTCCCTTGCTTTTAAAAACATATTACGCACAAACCTGTGCATTTGCACAAGCCAAAATAATCCATCGGCACTTGCCAATTAAAATGAACACATTAAACTCATATTCCTACTGGTTACTACAGGGTTTCTTTAAGAAACAAAGCCAACAGTGCTGAACCTGTCAAACCATAAAAACCCATAGAACATCTCATTTCACAAGAAGACTGAAGCTGTGCTGCAATTCCTTTTTCACAGAAGTTAACAAGGAAAGGCAAGCATGCCAGTTTTGCTGATCTGTACATCTGATGAGGTAGTCCCAGGTGCACTAGGCTTCCCCCAGGACATAGAAAATCCAATGCATTAAAGACAAAGGTAGGCAAGCCATGACAACCTGTTAAGAGACACACCATGTCTGCAGAGAAAACATTTCCTGCTATTTATTTCATAGTATTGCAGCCCAAAATGGGGAGCTGGTTTGTGCAACAAAGAACCAAACCCTGAAAAACACCAGTAAGACTGAACTCAGCGGGGAATTGGGTGGCAAACTGTGCAAAGGAGTTTAGAAAAGAGAATATAGCAGTATAAGAGAATTTCCAGGGATAATTCATGAACCAGCTGTCTGAAGAGTCATTCCCTTGGTTCAGTTTTCCTGTTAACATTTGAATGCAAGATATGGCAATAAGATCATATGGAATATGTATGAGATTATCTCACCGCACTTAACGAGACAGACATAAACTCCCAGGAACATCTGTGGACTGACACCAGCTTCACAATCAGTTAAACACATATTTGTTCAGTGGGGCTGTTAAAGACTAATCAGGAACAAATAAGTCATTCTTTAATAACAGCCTTGGTCTAGCCTGAGCAAGACTACACCTATTCTTACATTAGCACCCTATTTTCTAGCTAGATGCTTGGGCTTGGTGTAGGTTTAGGATATATCATTCAAGCCCCACTCACTCTTTGCAGCTTTCCTCAGCAAGGGGAAACTTTTCTGTGTGCTGCTCCCAAAACCATCCAGCCTTCCTTCCTACCATGGGAGCATCTGACAGGAAAGCAAAAGCCAAGTGTGTCATACCAGCCAGGCAGTTTGCAGGGGGCCTGTCCGCTTGCTTTAAAAGAGCTTTTACCAAATAGCTGCTGTTAGTATTACCACTCCACTGCTTTCAGTATTAATTCACTGAACCAGATGAATAGAACGCATGCTTGGGAAAGTCCTGGTTTAAGGAAGGGGACACACACAACACAAGTTTAATCTTATTGTAAATCAGCAGAAATTTTACAGAACACATATAAACGTGCATCTTCACACATTTGGCACATCTTTAAAGATAAGTCGTCCTACAGATCTTTCTTAAAAGCCTGTGTGGTAAAAATTCACTTCTCAGCATTTGAAGTCTGTTTAAAGTATTTTCCTCATCTTTTGACGCGGTCCTTAGGTTCCACCTAGTGGCTTTCAACAGCCATGAACAGTAGACTAGATAGACATTTATCGCCTGAATGCTTAATCTGCGTGTCTAGCTGCAGAAAGAATCATAGTCTTCTTCAGACGTATGATTTATCTTGCCATCTCCCTGAAAATTCCTTGGTCCTCTGAGGGAAATTTTCCAACTACAGTTATTCTAGTTTAAACATCTGTATCGAACGGGTGTTAAATTAAACTAAAGGTTATTCCTGCGCAAACGAGACTGAGTGGATGGGCTGGCCAAGAGCATTAGCAGCTCGCAGACAGGAGCTCTGCAGGGCTGCTGTGCCTGTCAGACAAAGCAGCTGCCGCGTCCCTGCCCTGCCAGGGCTCAGCAGTGTAGCTGCGCTCTTAGCAGAGTAGTACAAACCTGGCACACCCAGCGAGATGTGTCTCTCTGAACAGCTGAAATGGGCAGCATGGGCCCCCTTCACAGCCAACTGAGAAACAGGCACCTCTAGACCATGACTCAGATGACTTACTACAGAGGTTTACCTTCAGGTGAGATGAATTACATCCCAGAAGTGTCTCATTTCCTCATTTCCATTACAAAGAGAAGTCAGAGGGCTTACTGATAGCGTGGTACCACCATCACACGTCCTGAATCCCACCCAGGGTGTTTGACTAAGACAGACTGCCTTGTTACGCAGTATTTGAGGTTTAGCCCGCCGTGCAGTGAGCTCTGAGGCGGCAGCAAAATCTGGAAGCACGGAAATAACAACAGTTACACATTTTCACCTAAGTTAAAACGCCGAGTGGTGGCAGGTAGCCACGCTAAAACAAAAGACTTACTTCAACACTGTTCTGTTCTCAGAATACATCTTACCCTGCTGTTCAGATGTGTTAGACCCACGAAGATAGATTTGTCTTATAGCATGAAAAGTGTAAGACAGTTCTGCTCCTGCCTGCGTTAAGGTTATAAAACAAGTGATGCTTATATTTCAGTTCCCTGAGGCATTCTCAGAACACTCACCACAGACATTTTAGCTTTCTTTGGAAGAGCTTTACCAACTCTAAAGAGTCACTATCTTCAAAGAAAAGGGGAAAAAAGCAACCAAAGAAATGTGAAACTTCATGAATTTATCAGCTGCCACATTAGAAGTCAAAAGCAGATATTTCAAAGTAATTTTAGTGTCTTACATAAACAACAGG
Source organism: Sakesphorus luctuosus (assembly GCA_013396695.1). Taxonomy (NCBI): domain Eukaryota; kingdom Metazoa; phylum Chordata; class Aves; order Passeriformes; family Thamnophilidae; genus Sakesphorus; species Sakesphorus luctuosus. The sequence goes on along the minus strand of VWZD01011951.1, from coordinate 142,903 downwards.
ACAGAGTTCACCAGAACTGGTCTAGCTTGTCCGCAGAGAACATATCTATTTAAAGAAAAGGTGAAATAAAAACTAAAGGGGAAAAAAAAAGAGAAAGTTGTCCTAGTTCATTATTTGTGGAGTGTGGGATGGATGAAAGGTCTTTAACTCCTTAATGAAGCTTTTTCTGTCTATTCTCATTTCAAAGAGCTTCGCTTATGGTCACACACAGTTTGAGGCTTGCACCCAGCAAATCATGTCTGCTTTTCTAGAACATGATGCAGTGTGCAGCTAAACTGCTCGGATTTATTACCCCATAGTGGTGTCTCCCAATTTCCTGTCCACAGCTTATCTTTTCACCTTCACCTAAACTTTCATGGAGCAGGTCTGCATGTGACAAACTGGCTCTTTTATGCAACGAAAAGGAGAAAATCCTCAAACGGCTTCAAAATTCCTTGCTCAGTAAAAATCAAGAGGAAAATGAAGGCTGCACAACGCCTATCGCACTGTTGGGCTTATACCCCATTCAAACTAGACTTGTGGTTTATTTGCAAGCGACATTAATCACTATTTCTGCAACAGTTATTTCACAAAAGCTGAGAAGACTTACAGCACTGAGCTGATTATCATTTACTTAAACTGCTTCTCCCCATTCTGCACGAAACCATGTGCTGTGCAGCCTTACCTCCCCAAACCTTCCATCAGGGAGGCACTGCCCCCTCCGCAGCACTGGGAGAACGCGGCATCAGTCCTGGGAGCAAACCCTCCGGTGAGGTTCAGTGTGCCCCTGAAACAACCCCCGCACCACAGCGATTTCCCTCCCTGTTTGCAGCAGGTGTGCCCGCCCACTGATAAGGGGGGGAAGGAGCGCGGCCCCCCCGGTCAATGCCGTAAGGGTGGGCTGGGGGAGGGATTCACACCCCTGCCGTGGGCAGCTTTTCCCGCGGAGAACACGCGTGCGAGGAGGCTCCAGGGGCCCGGCTCAGCGCCGGGGTTGCTGCGGGTGAAGAGCCCCCAGATAGCTCCAAGGGGCCGGGAGCCTTGGAAACCCCAGCGGCGACACTGCCACCGCTCCAGCGGGCGAACGCCCGGAAGGAGGGCAGGGTTCGGGAGGCAGAGTGGGTGGTGCCCACCCCGACCCTGCGGCTGGAGGCGCCCCGGAATGCATAGGGAGCGCGGGCAGGCGGCCTGGAAGTAGGACAAGAGCCGTCAGCAGGGATGGAATTGATAGGTGGCTCCATAGCTCAGTGGTTAGAGCACTGGTCTTGTAAACCAGGGGTCGCGAGTTCGATCCTCGCTGGGGCCTACAGTTTTTCTTTTCCCCTTCTGTAATTGCATTTCTTCCCCCGACCGAGCGAAGAACTTGGGGTCGCTCCCCGCCGCGGCAGCAGGGCCGTGCTTTTTGCATCCCGATGCTGCGTCCCCAGGGATGGCGGTGGGAGACAAACGTGACGTTTAGAACTGCAAAATGACGTCATGGGCTTGGCGGCCCCCAGGGCGGGAGCGCAACTCCGGCCCCGGCTGCGCTTCCCAAATAAACGCACTTGTCTGGAACTGGACTTTTGGGTGGTTTTAGTGCGCAGTGTTTGCCGTGGGTGCTTCTGAAGCCACGGGCTGGTTCCACCTCATTGCTCACATGTAATGGGTGTCCGAGTGTCGCTTGGCTCTTCCCCTCTGCCGGTTTAAAGCCATTCCGCCTTCTCCTTACACTCCTGGCCTTTGTAAAATCTCCCTCTCCGTCTTTCCTGTGGGATCCCGTTACGGACTAGAAGGCTGCTGTAGGGTCTCCCTGGAGCCATCTCCTCTCCAGGCTGAACAACCCCAGTTCTCTCAGTCTGTATTTGTAAGAGGTGCTCCAGCCCTCTGAGCATCTTGGTGGCCCTCCTTTAAAAAGACAACAAAATCTAATTTCGTTGTCTGGAAGACAACTACTCTTGAAGTATACTTTTCACTGTATTTCAGTTTAAGGGGAAAAAAGAGCGAGAGAGATGTGTGGTTATTGACATGTCTATTTCACATCCTTTTATCAAAGATGAAAGTCCCCAAATTTGGAGGTGCTTGACTTTATTAGACAGTCCTACACAGCCCAATCTTACCAGTGAACGTTCATTAGAGACTCTCATAATCACTTATGTTAGAAAAGGACATCATAGGAGGATTTGCAAAGAAAGTTAACATTAGGAGGCTAGAGCTGTTTAGCTTTAATAAAACACATACAGAGACTGCTAACACTGCCAGGAGCAGAGGCACACCTGGGAGCACTGGCATAACAAGTCAGTCAAATTCTTTTTTATTTGGTCACTATTTATTTCACCATCTTATGAGTGACTTGCTTATTGTAGTGCATCACTGAGCTTCAAAAGTTGCTTCTTCCTCCTCTTCTCCGGTTCTCCTTTAGCTGGTACTACTTTCTTTGGAAGAACCTTCTTGTGTCGGGCTAGGTGGGAGCTCTTCCTTTTTGGCGAAGGAGGTGCTGGTGTAGTTCTGGAGCTGTGTGCAACCTTCTCTCCCTGCCTTGGCTTGTGAGGTTTAGCCTCAGCTTTGACTCCCTGTCTCTCTTTACCAGATGGAGTTGATGCTTTTATTTTGCTGAATGGGGTCTTTTTTGCTTTCTTAGAAGAAACTGTTGGAAGGGCTGCAGTAAGGGTAGAAGATTTTTTTTTTAATTTTGGTTGTTGAATGTTCATTAAGCAGCTCAAGGACAGTCTCTGGGGAAAGTAATTAACATGGTTCAGCATTCCTGCTTTAAGGCAAAAGGTTAATTCAAAGATACGACTGATAGAAACCTTCAGTAGAGCTACAGTTAAGAAAACAGCTGACATTCTGAAAGAAGAAATGCACACTATAAACCTCTCTTATTCCATTAAAAGACCCATGGTTTCTTGGAAATAAATTATTTTAGAATTTTAGAAATTTTGAATCTTTATTTAAGGAAAGTTACTTCCAGAGAGAGTATGATGAAACCTTGTACACTTCTTTGGCAGACTTAGCAATACAAATTTTTCATATTACACTAATATCTGAAAATCCCGGAGAAGTTAACTTGCTAAATGCCATATCTACTCAAGATGTAACTCCTGCTCTAGTTGCATGAGACTTTAAGACAGTAGGTGGCCAGGAGGAAGTAAGATTGACTCCACTAGACGTACAGAGAGGGGATTATTTGATTCCAGGAGCTTGCCACAGAGTCAGGCAGAGGTGCTCAGAACTTCCCAGGCCTAATCCAATGCCTGAATCAGAACCATCAGTTCCCTTGTGATGCCCATTTACACTATGGCTTGGCAACACTTTGGGAACAAAAATCAGAGATTGGGATTAAGAAAAAACATGGCATCTAGCAGATGGAAGAAGCACACATTGAATGTGATAACCAAACTTCCAGATTGGTCCTGCTCAGTGCTTTAGTTTTTAAGACTGCTAAAGATTCCAATTACATCCCTGAAATATGGCTATATGTTTTGCTTCTCAGTGAAATCAAAGCCTGACAACTTACTTGCACGTGGAACAAATGGTATCCACTTAATTTTTGTTTTCACTGGAACAGGTTTGTATTTACATTTCCCTGGTGGACCTCTCCTTGCAAAACAGAAAGCCATATGCAGATGAAAGAGATTATTAGGGAACTTTTTTTATTCCATAGGCACACATCAATCCATTGTCATTTGCCTCTGGTTGAAGAGGAATGAAAGCACTTTAGGCACCTGGAGTGAAACAGGTGGAATTCAAAAGCTTAACACAGGGCTGCAAGCCATAAAATCCCTGTCCCAAGAGCAGCTGGAAGGGTGCAAGTTCTCTTCTACCACTCTTCTTGTCAACTTTCTACCATCAAACAGTCTGGCCTGTCTCTATCCAACATCCATAGCCAGTTGGTTGGTTGGTTTGTGTGTGAGATGCTGGCCTGCCTGTGTTAACTTGCTGCCCACCACTGAACTGAAGAGTGCTGATGAGGTGCACTCAGCCACACATCCCTGCTGATGCAGGCACAGCACAACACTGTTTCTAGAAGCCTGGTGGTGCATTTGTTGAATTTCAGACAATCAGGACTGTCCTTACCACTACTGGCTTGCGCATCCCACCTTGAAGCGGTGGAGTCTCATTCATGCGCACAGGGCTAGTCAGTGCCAGTTCTCTGACCCCACTCACAGTGCAGCACAAGGATCTCTGTACATGCAGCAGAATATTCCCACACAGCCCCACAAACATCAGTGTGATGTGCAAAAGGAGCTGCTTCAGACACAACATAGGCTGCAGTGAGAGGAGTGAGAAAGGAAAGAAACAGGATAAGAGTGAGGGAGCAAGAACTGCAAGGAAAATGTGTCCATGTTCTTCTCCTGATGTTCCCTGACAATTTCCCACAGTACAAAAGTACCAAAAGAACCCCAAAAAACACCACCATCAAGCACAACTGCCCCAAGGTAAAGCTGTTGCATGTTAAATGACAGGAAGAGGAGTACAAAGAACCACAACACACCTGTGTTTTCCATTACCCACTAAGGGAACTGCTGTAGGACAAATAAGAACAGGTTCTTCCAATTTGGCATGCTTGACAGAGCAGACCAAAGCAAAGCATGACCTAAGGCATCACATTTTCTTGTAATTAGCATTCTCCCTCAGACAGTGAGAAGAGCCAAGCACTTCTTCTGTACCATTTCAATTAAAAAAAAAAACAAAAACAACAAAAAAACCCCCCCAAAACCAAAAACCAGCAGGGTTGTTGGCATTGCTTGTGGGGATCTGGGGCAATGGGAGGATCCTCCCTCCTCTCTCCTTTCTAATTTTTAAATCACTTCCTAACTTGTTTTCTCTCTGCTCCTGAGTGAAGGAATTTTGTGCCAACCCAGGCACCACTCTGCTGTCTCCAAGAGTACTGCCAGAGAGGGAAGCTGAAGTGGGGACAAACAGCACTGCTGTCATCAGTTTTCCTGGCAGGTTCCTAGGGAAGTTTGAGTTGCCCTGGGGTGTATGGCAGTGGCCCTGGCAGTGCTTTGAAGCAGGCATTTGTGTGGCTTGCTGCCCTTGGCAGCGTGCTGGCTGATGTGGAGGAGGCAGGGAGTGCCTGGCTGGACAGACTGGGACTGCATCCATCAGAGGAGCCGGTTATCCCAGTGAGACAGAAACGGAAGAATCCTATAAACAGCAGTAAAATGCAAAGAAGAAAGGAAAAATCTCCACTCATGATAAAATCAGGCAGAGGCCAGAGAACAGCCCAGGAGCTGGAGGTGTTAGGACTCTCTTCTCCAGGACCAGGCACACTCAGGCTCCAGAGGAGCACACCCTGGACAAGCCTGCAACGTGCTTAAGCAAACAGACAAGGGCAAAGCTGACAGAGCAGCATCCGGGCTAAGGTAAACAAGGGGAACTGAAAAATGCAAGAATAAATTCCAAAGAGCCAAGGAAATCACTGCTTGGTTGTGCTCTAGAAGTGAGGGACATGAAGCTTCAAAAGTGCAGGATCTACCTGACTTGTTAGGGAGTGGCATAGAGACTACAGAGCTTTTTGTTTTGTTTTGTTTTGTGAAATACAGCATGCTCAATTCTTGATGTTTCTGTAAGCTCACAAGTACATATATTTTTTTAGTTGAAAATATTATATTTTGGTCAGCCACAGTTAACATAGTTCAAAAACTTCCTGGCAAACAATCAGCATTAAAGGCAGGAGTCTCCTCAAGCAGTTGCAGCAAGTAAAAGACTCAGAAGTTCCTATTCCAATCACCTTGGTACAATACTGTCTAGCTTTGGATTTAACTTCATAAAAAAGCATAACTTGGTTTCTTTATTTTGTTAATGTCCAAGGTCTCCACAGCAGCATGGACACATTTGTACTGTATTTACTTTATAGGGTGATTTAAAAACAGACTTTAGCAAGGATAACTGCTTAATGGGGAAAACCATTTTGCTTGGAAAAGCTCAGGTTCAAGCTCCAGTTTTTATTTGAGCACTGCATGAACCACCAGCTTTCACTCATCTTCATGATGAATACTAAACTGCAGAGTGACATTTATTTATTTATATTAAATTACATGGTACATATTTGATGTAATGACCCTGAAGGATAGGGACTGTCATTTTTAAAACATCACTGTGCTGTACTTCAGATATGATATTCTTCTAATCCTTACTTCTCTCAGATCTTCCAAGGTATTTGAACTCTATTTCCTATTTCTCTGTGCACAGATATGACCAGCAAGAACTAAATTCACTAAAACTGATTAAAGTAGCACCAGATGTACAGTGGGTGAGCAAGAACCAAGGACTCAATGTGGATGTCAGTGAGATTATGTATCAGTAGTAGTTGGCATTCATTTACTGTGATAGCTGGATAGTGTATGGTGATTACACAAGAATTCGGCATGGAAAAACATCTTTAACTACAAACCTTGCAGGATCAATAAGCTTGTAGAGTGATCCATGTGGCGCATAGGCACTGGGATAAGAAGTAGACGTAAAATACAGCTCACCTAAATGGAAGTGAAAAAACAAAACTGGTCTTACATTCAAGTGCCTAAGCTGAATCTGTCTTCTCTGGCTCTTCACTAACTCCTGTGGTCAGAGAAGAAAACCCCTTCAGTTACCCCCTCAGTCATGCCTTATGTCCAAGCAGTGGACTTTGGCCTCACCCTGATCTGTGCAGGTGGGCTCCCAGAGACACCAAATGATCTTTTGGCTGCAGCAGGTTCCACACAGAACCAGCAGCTCTTGATCAGGCAGAATACCTAAGCAGGACCTTCATCACCTCACGTCTGTGGCTCTCCAAAAGGTTAATTTCCTCTGTATAAATATGTATTTTTAAAAACATGTTTGTACTGAAGAAGCAGCCAGAAGCTACAAATAGAGGGGAAGACCACACAAAAAATATTTAACCATCTCATAGTCAGAAAAAAAAATCCAACAAGAGCTAAATTGGCTAATCCATGGAAGACAGAAGCTTCTTATTTCTGTCTGGTAGCTGTGGAAGACACCACCATGTTGTTTTCTAAAAGAACCACCAGGAGAAGAGGCGTTTAACATCCACTCACTCCACATGTTGTTAGAACAGTTAAAAATTATACGTGCTTTACAACAAAGACTGTATCTCCATGCAGCTTTGACAGAATATGCTAGCCAGATGGTCTAGGATCTTTTCACTGCAAGCAAATCTCTTTTCTGTTGAATGGTGAAGCATCAGAGCTCACCAAAGCACACCTGTGTTCTCCAAAAACTCACAGCTGCATTTTGTATCACATAGCTGAGTCAGGAGACTGTAGCAAAGTGCACAAAGTATTAATTGGTACTTCCACTTTGGTCAGAGATCTGGTCATTGTGCCCTTAATAATATCCCATGTGCTGAGACATTTACACTAAATTTTAAAATGAGTGACTTTCCTGATGCCCAAATAAAGCCTTGGTCTATAATCCACAGCATGAAGTGCTGTTGCTTTGAATAAGACTGAGGAATTTATACTAAGGAAGCAGGGAAAATTCAGATAAGCTTTAAGAAGTCAAGCTCAAACAGGAGCTGAAACTTCTTAGAGAACCTGAAATATTTCACAAGAGGATCTGTCTTCTGAGCTCTCCATCAAGCCAATCTGCAACAGCCTCACAGGGGAGACCTCTCTGAACCAAAGACCAATCCTCTCTGCTGTGTTGAGACAGCCACAAACCTCTTTGCAGTGCCTGCTCTTCAGTAACATGTGAGGAAACACATAATTTACACATTTTCCCTACAACAGGGAACTGACAGTACAGTTTCCAATGAAGATGTGCCTAGCATGATACCGACCTGCTTCGTCCTCAGCAAAGGAGATGATGAATTTGCTGTAAGAATTGATCATTCCAGGGAAAGCACAAGCTGTTGTGCTGCCAATACAGATATCCTGCTTCTTCCACTTATTTGTCTTCTCATCTTCCTGTAAAGCCATAAGTCAACTAGATGAAAAATAAAATCCTGTGGTTTATGTTTCCATTATCAAAATTAGTTCCTGTCAAAATCATACATTACTGAAAATAAAAAAAGTCAGTGAGGACCCTGACTGTTGGCTGGCTTTTGGAAAAATAGACCTGAATAAAAGCAAACCTACCCTAAGGATTTTAAATTGGAGTCAGTTTAGATTAAAAAAAAAACTCTGTAAACAGGGCATTTAATCTAATATATCGACATCTGACATTCTCATTTACTCCAGCTCAAAAGGTTTTGGGATGCTCCAATACGCTTCCTTGCCCGGATAATGGCACAGAAAAAAAACAATTAGTCTCACCCATTCATGAAATCACCAAAAATATAAAGGCCATTCAAGCTGGGCAATTCACATCCTCTGTAGACATAACCTCCAGTAACTGACTTCCCCACATTGCGGCCATATGCAAATATTGGAAGAATGTCACCTGTTAAACACAGAGAAATAAAAGGTGAGAAAATTTACCTCCAGAGAGCATCAAAACCCAATTGGTCAATGACACTGACAGGTACAATTAAAAGAAGGATCAATACAGACCGACAAAGCGCACAGTGAAATTTCAATAGGAATTCAGTAATTTGCTCTAGGACAGAACAGACCCAGGGGCTTTAAGGAGCTCTCCATGTCCTTAGTTGTGATGAGCTTCCATAACACATAGAACCAAGATTCTTTGTATCAAGAGAGCAATGCACAAAGGTATCAGCCTGCAGGAAGTGTTGTCTTACAGGTTTGTGACTGCACCAATCATTTTAGTGGGGATCATCTTCACCAATGTTAGTATTTTTAGAGAAGGGAATAAGATCAAGCAATTGCAAGTTAACATCTTTGTAGGTTATCTGATGTTCTAAGCACAGAATATGACTGTGTGTGCTACAGCCATTTTGTGTCATGAGACTTTAATAAAATAAAGATTTTTGTCTCTGGCAATGCTAAAATTGAGTTCAGCCCTTTCTCATGTTGAACTATCAAATCCCACAAAATTTTAGTCCTGTCCTCACTTTTTCCCCCTGGCTGAAGTACCTTGTCTTTAATGATGAGGACAAAGATCACAAATGCAATTCATTAAAAACCATAGAGCAACAGCAAAATCCAATTCAGTTTTGTTTTCAAGGGGGGACTGGGCCATTAAAAAAAACAACCCAAGAAACAACTTGAGAGCTATGTGGGTACTAGCATAGCAGAGGAGAAATGCACAATGCAGTTCCATTGCACTTGTGCAATAATGCACACTCTGCACTTGCCTACTCACACAAAGGTTTCAGAAACACCTACGTGAACTTCAGACCAGGTGTCTTCATGTCTCAGCCTATGCAGCATCATAATAATACCCAGTTCTTCTACCATACTTTGCAAAGAGCTTTACAAAGACCACCAATTTCTACTCTTTTTTAAAGGCAAGAATTGAGTTTGTCCGTAACAGCCACAGCCAGACCCAGAGAACAGCTTTTGGGCATTCTACTGCAGCACCCTGCTTGCTGGGACACAGTGCCTCTGCTACAGGAGTTGTTTCAGGGTCTCAGAATCAGCCTGGTCCACCCTCCTTAGCCACAGTCATGGCCCAGGGAGAAAACAGAGTATCACTTTTCTACTTAAGACAAATGCACTCTTTTCCTGACTTCACTGGGAAAACTCTGTCTACAAAAGGCACAGGCTTTGAACTTAAACACCTTCTGACGTGCAGTGTGTGGCAAGGAATTCCCTGAAAAGCAGAGCATCATTTCATACCAGCACTGCAGGGCTGGGGAGAAGGGATTTTTGCTCTTCAGTAAACAATCTCCATTTAACACACAACACTGGATTATCCAGCTTCACTTGAAAACCAGTGCTATAGCCCACTAAATATACACATACAATAAAGTAATATTCTATAAGAAAACCTTTCTTACCCAAAGACGAATTGTGGCAAAGCTTTGTGTCATAGCATTCAAATCCCTCCTTTGCTCTCCAGCCATGGTTTCCTCCTTTAACAATGAGGTCAATTTCTTCAAACCTGTTCTGCCTGACATCCCCACAGAATATCCTCCCTCTGCCCTTTTTTGTGACAGGGTCACCTCTATGAACTGCACAGCGCCACATGTTCCTGACCCCATAAGCATAAACCTCAGGGCAGACCTTGGGATCAGACACAAATGGATTATCAGGAGGGATGCGGTAAGGCTTTCCATCAAGGCTTTTTCCATCCACGTCAATCCTCAAGACTTTCCCCAACAAAGTACTCCTAAGGAAAATGAAAGAAAAAGAAACCCAAGCATGAGAGCCAACTGAAAACATAAACACTCTTCCTCTTCCCCCTTTTCAAATAAAAAGTTATTTGCCCAAAATAAACTAACCAATGGCTGGTATGTCTTGCAACCTTCTCAAGTCAAAAAACTGTCTCTTCTCTAAACAACTTGGCTTTCAAAATGTAATTTTATTTTTTTAAATATTGCATCAGACAGACTTGCAGATGCAAAAGCACTTTTAGGAAGCACTTTTACTTTATTCTTCCACATTGCCTCACGTTCAAACCTTGTATCTTAGTGAACAAGCTCAAAGCCTTCACCTGCCCTCCAACTTACTTGTTCTGAGCATTCCCAAATTTTCCAAAAGGGTCTCCAGCTTTCCCTCCATCCCCTGTGAACAGATACATATAGCCATCCACACCAAAGAGGATCTGCCCACCATTATGGTTTGCAGCTGGTTCCTCAAGCTCCAGAAGAATCCTTAAAAAGAAAGATAAATAAGTCCAGATGTAGGTATTAGGAAGGACTGAACATTTGGGAGGCTGCAGAAATATCGCATCAACGCTCCTCCAGAAGAAAACAGGATTGTACAGATGTGCCAGCTTTGTCAAATACATTGCTGGTTGGCATCCCATTTCCTGTGAGCCCGCAGCACCAGACTGCCTTCCTGCTGGACAGCTGAACTCCTTTCGGTGTGGCATCCCTGGAGGAAACAGTTTTCTCATGATCCAAGCAGAACTCCTGCTTTGGCCTGTACTGCACTAGCACCTCCTGTGCTACAGAGCTCACCCACCCCCATGGGCACAGGAGTCCGCAGCTCTTCTGAAAACACAGCTGCAAATACAGAATGTGTTCCTTTGCAGGGAACACTTTTTGCCCTTTTAACATTGGTTGTGGCAGGTGGGTTCTGCTTTCTTATGTGAGAAGCAGTTGGTGAATTTGAGGGCTTCAGGAGCATCTTAGGGTGACTGTAAAATTCTAGAGAAAAAGATACTATTATTAAAAAAAATTCTCCATAATTGAGACTTAGCACTTTTTCTTAGCAGGGACCAGGTTAGGTGCACACATGACAGATAAAAAGAATGTATAGTACTGCAGCAAAGTATCCCTCTTCTCCTGCAGTACAAAACACATAGGGCAGATGTTAATTCCATAATAGGCCTAGGAATGCTACTGCTCTTTAGAAGACCAGAGTACAAGATGGAGAGAGAAGATGACCTGGAAGCCTAGATCCTGGGTCCTGTTTTTCAATTCCATTTTGGTTTACTGTGTGACCCTGAGCCACCCTGTCTCTGGTAGTTTCACAATAGGCCTATCACACACCAGGGTGACTGGGAATGTGCAGGTTCTGCAAGTGGAAAGAATTATAGAATGGTTTTGATTGGAAGGGACCTTGAAGATCATCTAGTTCCAGCCCTTTTGCGGTGGGCAGGGACACCTTGCACAAGATCAGGTTGCTCAGAGCTTCATCCAATCCAGCCTTGAACATTGGCAGGGATGGGACACCCACGATTTCTCTGGGCAACCTGCACCAGTGCCTCATCACTCTCACAGTAAAGAATTTCTTCCTAAAATCTAATAGAAAGCTACTCTCTTTCAGTTTAAATCCAATTCCCCTTGTTCTGTCACTCCATTCTTTTGTAAATGGCCTCTCTCAATCTTTCTTGTAGACACCCTCCAGGTACTGGAAGGCCGCAATTAGGTCATCCTAAAATCTTCTCTTCTCCAAGACGAACAATCCCAATTTTCCCAGCCTTTCTTTCCTCATAGAAGAGGTGCTCCATCCCTCTAATCATCTTGATGGGCCTCCTCTGGACTCACTCCAACAGGCCAGTGTCCTTCCTGTGCTGGGGACTCCATAGCTAGATGCAACACTGCAGGTGAGGTCTCATGAGAGCAGAGTAAAAGAGCAAAATCACCTCCCTCAGCCTGCTGGCCACACTGCTTTGGATGCAGCCCAGGATGTGGTTGGCTTTCGGGGCTACAAGAGCACATTGCCAGCTCAGGTCCAACCTCTCATCCACCAGCACCTCCAAGTCCTTCCTAGCAGGGCTGCTCGCAATCCATTCACCCCCCAGCTTGAATTAATACCAGAGATTGGACAGAGACAGAGAAAAATGATTTCTCATTGTGGCCTACAGTAGCATTCAACTTGCACTTTACCTTTCAGAGCATAGATCAGCTTTGTTGGCATCAGATGCCAAAACCTTCATTCCACTAATCCTGATCTTTTCCACTTGGTTCTTATCCATGTATGAGTAATAGATGTAAAACTTCCCATTGTACTTGTACTTGGGGTGGAAAGCCATCCCCAGAAAGCCCCTCTCATCCCCTAGCCATGGTGTAGCCAGCACTATACTTCTAATATCCAGAAAGGGCTCCTCCAGCCGGCTGCCATCGGGCAGGTAGACCCAGACAATGCCCACCTGCTCAGCCACGAACAGGCGGTGTGTGTGGTCACTGGGATGCACCGCGAGCACTGGGTTCCGCAGGCCATTGGCAACCTCTCTCAGGCAGAGCTGGATGCAGCCCCCACCGTCCTCCACCACGGAGCCCAGGCTGTGGCTGAGGGCCGTGTTCTTCAGCACGTTGGGGAAGCAGTAGTCCTCGTCGTGCAGGCGGAGGAGGTTGCAAAAGTGTGTTCTGTTCGTCTCGCAGCACTCCTGGACGTGCTGGTCACTCGTCAGCAGGCTGATGGCAGAGTGGCAGTTGAAATGGAACTCAGAGCAGTAGTCAAAACAGAGCCCTGGGAGCCTTCTTAGAGGTGTCCAAGGGTTTTCTGCATCATAGAGGTGTGCAGCATATGGAGAGCATTCCTAGAAAGTAAAAAGAAACTAAATATGTGTCTGTCTACTCACATATGGGAGAAGCCAAGACATCTCCATGGAAGAAAACTAGTTAATAAAATGAAACATTAGTAATGCAGAGAACATAAAGAGTCACCTTTGATGTGGAGTAGTAGAAATTCACTCAGAATATGGCCAAAATGGATTTAGAGATCATTAGTAATTTCCTTTATTGAAGCACAATCAGCTGCACCTGAATTCTTCCCAACAGAAGTACAATGTGGTGGCTGTGGATTCTCCACTCACTAAGACTGGACTGAACAGTCTTGCAGAGAGGTAATCAGAGCAGGGCAACAGCTTAACTGAGGTCTGTAAACATCACAAGTGACATAGAGAAGTCACTTGTGATATTTACACTTCCCTCCAGAAATGAAATGAGAGAGCATCAGATAAAGGTAGTAGGAGCCAGGTTTAAAAAAAGGAGGTGAAACTCTGCCAGAAGAAACTGTAGGTGTCAAAGTGTATGTTGATTAAATATACAGGCTAAATTAATGTCTAGTCTGATGCCGTACAACTCCAGTCATGTTCCTGCAGGCATAGTATTACTGAAGCAGACTGTAGCTGAGATTTAAAACTGATTCAGACAAGCAAATATCCTCTTATGCAATTCATGTAGGTATCATTGAGTCTATATGCAATCATTAGGAAAAAAACACTGCAGGCAACATTTTTAAGTGGTATGTATTTAAATTATGTTCCTTCAAAAATTACTGTGCTTTCAAGCTGTGCAAAATACAGGTTAAATTCTGGAAATCAGGCATTGTGTTTGAATTTGTACTTAAATTTTAACTCCTCATCTTGTGAAAATTCTGGGACAGAACTTCCATAAAATATTGCCATTAAAATTCCAACACTATTTTAATCAGCACAAAGCTGCAGAAGTTAAAACAGAAGAGACTAAATTCTACAGAAATATTATTTTATTAGTTTTCATGCCAGCAGTCCAAAACAATTTATCTAGATCTATTGGGCACAAAGGTGTGGGAGAGTAAACAGAGCCTAACCTGCATTTTGAGTCCCGGATTTCCCTCATTCCCACTAGCGTGTGGCTGCAGCTGGCTCATGGTTCCATTGTGCACAAGTCATTTGCAGAGCACTAAAGCTTCTCTGCTGTTTTGTAATAGTTTCTCCAAAGAGTGGGCATTCAGAAATAAAGTCAGGCTTCTGATTAAAAGTGGTTTAAAACTGTGCTGGTTTAAAGGTAAAACAGCAGGAGAAATGAACCCAACACAAAAGAGATTATAAATCAGAGTTACAATTTAATAACAATATTACAATAAATGCAATGGCATGAAGAGAAATTGGTTTTAACCCACAAAACCCAGAAGTATAACCCAGCACCCTGGGGCACAAACACAATGGGGTTTGTTAGCCCCTGTGCTGAGCCCCACATGGTTACCGTGAGTCCAAAGTAAAAGGAAGTGAAAAATCTGTTGGTGCAGATGATGGTTGCAGTCTGGTCAAGAGTGATGGTCTCCTCCTGTCAAGGTTCTGGTCCTCCTCTGGATCCGACGAAAGGCGTACCAAGTCCCCAAACCCCCAAGATTATATCCTCTCAGGTCCAGGTGGGACCGCCCAGTACCTCCCCCAGGGCGGGGAATTACACCGTGGGTGATCTCCCTCTATGAGTCACAGGGTATTTTGGAATCATTGATGGCCCATTAGCAGACCTGACACCTCAGGCTGGGTGTGGAGGTGCTAACGACTTCCTGGAAGGGAGTTATCACAGCTCTTGTCTCACAGGCATCTGTCACACCCAGCTCACACCCTGAGGGGTCAGGTGTGCCCTGGGCAGCTGCTGCAAATGGTCCATTGTTAACAGTTAGAGGGTTTAGAATATATAGCTTTGGTCACACTCACAGTGATAAACTGATCTCAGCTTGCTGAACTAGGACAAAAACATGTTACTTTCCCTGCATTAGCTCCCATCCCATGCTTATATCGCAGCTTTCAGCTTGAACAAGGCTTAATTGGCCTTTTTGGTTTTTTTAAGCCTCTCCTGTAGCAGTTTTCTGAACAGAGAAGCATCTTCTCAGCCATCAGCTAAAGAGCTATTCTAGCATCCACAGAAATGTTTGCATTCAGGGAATTTTCTAGCCATGCAACTTGCACAACACCTCTTTCAGAATGTTTTAGGCAGTTTTCGGAGTTTCATATTCAGTTTTTAAGATAAATCCTAGAACAACTCAGCTGAGGGTCAGACTAAGTCTCTAAGTGCTTAGAACAAGTGTAGCTAACTAAAATAGACCCAGATCTTTCCAGATGCAAACTGAAACAGCTCTGAGAGCAAAGCCAGATTGCTTTAGATGCCTCTTCTAGCCTTTTGGTTTTTTAAGAGAAATTCATCTGGTTTAGAGCGACAGCAGAAAATCTATGATCCAGAACACATCCCCATTTAATCATCTATCTGTTAGGAAACACACAGCCCCACTGCCAAGGTAAGATTCACTCCATGGCATCCTTCTTGGGCTCTGCAGGACCAGTGAGAACTGCTGCCTTTGCCAAAACCAGCTTCCTCCATGTAATGCTCAGCACACCCATCATTGCCACACCAGGAATGTTGTCTGCTTTTTACAGTCTGCTGGTTCTGGCACTGAAGAAACACATGACTGAAAGAGCTGCTTTGTTATAACACACAGTTACTGCTCTGATCTCATCTGAAAATGTGAAATAATGCTGGTTTTGCTAAATTAGAGTGGCCATTATTTGGGTTTATCAATAAGAACCTACATCACTTTCTTGCAATCTGTCTTGTTCAAAAGACAAAAGCTAATAATATTGTTTTGTCTACCACTGCTTGAGACTATTATCATAAGTTCCACATGGATAATATCAATAAAAGTACTCCTTACCAATACCAATAGTTTATCTGAACTCCTGCTGTACAGAGCAGAAAAAAGCACTTGCCACAATTACATGCTGATCACATAACTGCACCTGCTTTTTCATATTTGATATGGCAGTAAGTACATGTCAACATTTCACAGGTAGTGACTACAAATTATCAGGATACTGTGGAGGTGGTAGAATGGAGATGTTATAATTTTCCATCCCTTCCACATGAGATCAGCAACAATTCCCAGCAAAGTGATTTCATAAAGCAAAACCATTTGGTAGATCTTCACCCTCTCACTAGTTCAACAACCAAATAATATTCAGTAGAGAACCCAACATCATTTCCATGGTTGTCACCAACTTGACCAGGAAGAGCAACACATAACATAATCTTACTCTAAAAGACAGAAAAAAATAGTAATAGTTTATAACTAATAAACATGGGTAGTCTTTGGTTTTTTTAAAAAAAATACACTTAGAACAAATGCAAATTACATTATGACCTGCAGAATGAGCATTCAAAGAAGCAATAGTAATTTTTATAGTGTTCTTCTTCTACCTGAAACATGTAGAAAAATCTTCGTAACATCAACACTTGTGGTTCTGCTAGGACCTGTAACATTTCTGGTTTACCAACTTTAAAATGACAAACCATCTTGATGCTGCTTTTTTCACCCCTAGTCTGAAAGCCATGTGTCGCTTACCCCAAGGAGATTCAAGAATCTTGCCAGCACCCAAAAAGAGTGCAAACATTTTGATACACAGAAAATATTTTAGAGCTAAGGAAATATTAACTATAAGAGTTTTACACATTCTTAGAAAGATTAAGTGTGTCTTTTGGCTGCTTTGAGTTTTGACATGCAGCGAGTCCAGCTTTGCGTGACTACCAGTTGTTAAAAAAGGCAGATGGGTTCTGCCCTCTAATTACGGGGATGCAGAGGAGCTCAGGCAGAACAATGCCTTTGGTCTTTCCTCCCTGCACAACGACTATTTCCAAGAGCCAGGTGGGCAGTGTGGAGGCAGCACTGATGAAAATGCTGTGACTGCAGCCTCGGGACCTTGCAGCAGCTGTTTGAAACCACTGCCTACTAAATTTTGTTCTACTTTAACAACCACACCATTTGGAGCACCCTCAGCAGGAACACAATCAAAACACATCCTTCATGCAGTGCAGAGATCCAAACACTTTGCCTGTAATTCCCATTTGATTGTGTAGAATTTGTAATCCAGCACCTAGTGCCTGCAAGCAGAAGATAAATATCGATCTGTAATTCTCTCCTTCTTTATGAGAAAATCAGCAGAGCAGCAGGATTCCCATCATCATCTGCACTGGGCAGTGCTTTCATAAACTATTACTGTTAGCAAATGTCACTATATATTGCCAGATTCCACAGTGATGCATCTCACACAAAGCACTTTGTGAGATGCATGCTGAGGATTAGGTGCCATTATCCTGTCAGCCCACCTTCCTCCTGCTCCCACACCTCCCTTCACAGCAACACAGCTAGTTATGAGGCTACCAGAACCACAACTGACCCCACAGCAGCCCAAAGCACAGGATACATACATTTTTTTTCTGCCCTACCTGACACAGGATATCTTTGATATATGTTCCACACAGCTTATGCCCCCGGGGATCAATGTAACCCATGATGTCCCAGTATTTTGCTGCAATGCTGTTGTCTTTCTCCTGGTCACAGCAGCCAAAATTTTCATAGGTAGAGCAGAACTCCAAATGAAAAGGGGGTTGTAAAGGTGGCCCATAATCCAGACACTGAGGATGCCCCAGCAGACTGCCTGTCAGGCACAACAAGGAGAGGCAAAGACAGATATGTGGGCAAGAAAAGGAAACTCCAGAGCTGCTGCTGCTCCTTCCAGCCAGTGGCCAAACATTCGCTTCCTTCAGTGTAGGTTTCTTGAGGTCAGATGTATAGAAATCCTGGACTTCTTCATAGTATGGTTCATTCATCTTCTCCATCTTATTCACTGCCAGCCACGAAGCTCAGCATTCACTGAGATTTGCTTACATTCTCTCTCCCTTTTTCCCCTCTGAAGTTTACTACTTGGCAGGAGAGAAACCCTCCAGGCTGCCTCTTTGGTATTTCACACGTCACATAACTGAACCCTCCCCTCTGGACATTTCCCATGCCCCTGGAAGCACTCACAAATCTAATCCCTACTTTTATTTTAAATTGGCTAGGAAATCCTTCACCCAGAAATATGGATAACAGAAATATGAGATACACTATGTATACACACAACTTGATAATCTCTCCCTCTTTACAAGACACAAGTGAACAATTTTCAATCGCTAACTACCCTTTTGTTCAGCTTTTAAAATGCACCAAACTTGGGTCTGGTTTCATAAAAACTGAACAGGGGTCATAAAATACAACCAAGTTAAGGCAGCAGTTAACCATAGGAAAAAGCAATTTCAGGAGCGAAAGTTTTACAGAGATATTGCTGTTACCCACAAATCCAGGCATATATTCAGGGTTAAAATGAGAAGAAATTCAGCAAGAGTGAAGGAGAAAAAATTCATTTAAGGCACCAGCACAACCTGATGTCAACTGTGATATTCTGTGATAACCCTCTACTTAAACCAATTGATTTTTGTGGCTTTGGTCTCAGCTGACATTAAACTGATTTAAAGATGCACAAGACTTCTGCCCTCTTTCTCCTCTGGTGAAGAATTCATGGGCAAGCCCTTCCCATCAGCTGTGTATGCAAGTGTACCATGTTTGTACACACTGCACTCAGCCTGTGAGTATGACACTTCCATAACTTTGCTCATTGATAAGCGAAAACATCGCAAAAATAACTGCTAAGAGAAAATTTTTACTTTTAGCAGCAAAGGTATTTATTGGCAATGTTGGAGGCAAGCCAGTTCATACTGGGCAAAAACTTGCCTAACTTGTTTGTGTAAAATAAGCCATTTATAGCCTTAAGTTCATAGTTAACACCCTCTAATTTCCATATTAATGACTGAGTGGAATCTTGGGCGAAGCTTTCCTTTTGGCTTCGAATTTGGGTAGTGGTCTCCTGACTTCATCCCTCGGGGTGGTCTTGAAGCATCTTCATCACTTCTGGACCGCTGCCTTTTCTTTGTTCAGTGACATGACCTGTAAAACTTGCAAAACCTTGGCTCTAACTCTACAAAATCTTGGCTCTTTACCATTTCATCCTATTGAAATGCCTAGCTTAGTTTAATGTATGACTTCTAACGATGGTACACCAGTCTCTAGACAATTTGTACCTGAATATAGTGGCTCTAGCACTTCATGCTCTTCAGTGGCTGTGCTGTGCAAACAACATTTTGCAGAGCAGAAATAGAAATTTCACAAAACTAGGGGTTTTTGGGCTCTTTTCTGTTTTACTCATCCACAAGCAGAACAAGGTAACTTTGATCACAACCAAGCAGAAGAGAAGCTGCAGGGAGTATCTCACATATAGGGACACCTCCACTCATCCAAAACTCTTTCCAGTCTCCCTACGTATCACCATGTACTCGCAGGATCTAGCTCAGGAAGAAGTCAGTGCTCCCAGTACAACCACCAGCGTAATGTAACAGCTGAGAATATGCTGTAACTATGGACCTCCTCTGAGTCTTTATTAGGAAACAATTATTTAAAATACCTGGGTTTTTAACCTTCACCTGTTTTGCTGTGGCTCCTTGACTGTCCAGCAACCTGACAATAATCCTGTCTCTGCTTAGACTTCAAGGAACTGGAAACAGACCAATCACAAGATTTCAGCACTGGAAGGAGATAAAGCTTTTTAAATCCAACTATTTATACCCACTGAACTATCAGCTTGTCTCAGTTATTGCTCTTGTACATTGCAGACAATCACTGAAGTTAAGCCATTACTTTGGTGTCCAAATTAAGAACCTGGTTGTGAGAAGAAAGGGAATAAGAATACACAGGATCAACATGTTTTTAAAAGCAGCTGACATTTCATTACCTTGCTTTTCTTGAGCTTTAATAAAGACATTCTTAAAACAGGAAAATGCAAGCAGGAGCATCAAAACCATGGATGGAACAACAGGAAAGGCAGAAGAGGTAAGCTGAAGTGACTGGTAATTTTGTTACCATTATGTTAGGTTTTAATATTAAAAATACCAGAGAAAGAGGTGGAATAGCAGAGGTACAACAGACACTGGGTCTGTGCAGAAAATGTGGATTCCCTGAAAACATTCCTTGACTCAGCATAAATGAAAACAGCAAAGAAAAGATAGGCTATTTCTTTCATGAAAAAAAAATATCCTGATAGAAGCTTTGTACACAGGATGGGGAGGGCAATTGATAGGAAAATCAAACCTAGAGAACAGAATTCAGAGCCAAAGCAGATCATTCTCATACACTACGAGGTACCACCTTCAAAGTACACACACAGGCTTGAAAACACATATTCACCGAGTAATTCGCACTAAAATTTCACTGAGGACTTGTGACCCACAGGTTTGTCTCAGGTGGAAGTACTGTGGTGTCAGGAAACAGCAAGACTTTTGCAGGACAAGAGCAATGCTCAAGATAATTACCCAAAAGCTGTGACTGTGCTGCTCTTCTACTTGCTGACTGCAGCATGGTTATTCTAGCACCAGGAGAGGACATGATCCCCAGCAGCAATCCTGCTTCCAGAGGTCATAGGAAAAAGCTGGAAGCACAGTGGATTAACACATTTTTCAAAGACATGAAGCTCCTCTTCGTCCTCTCGCTGCCCTTACCTTCCCCACCTCCCCCCGCCAAATTTATGCTGTCTCACATTTCTTCCTCAATAAAAGCTCCTCCACATGGCCCCAAAGGAGCATAGACAATGGAAGAGGGAAGCTCAAGTAACACCTGCTGGGATGCTCCCAGGGCCATCACAGGAGTCTCACTTGCCCATCAAAGGCCTGTCTTTGCAAGTCCAAAGGAGCAGAGGAGCACAATGGCAGGCAGGAAGCAAAATTAAGGACTCCAGGGAAGGGATAGTCTCCCCTGGTTGCCCCCTGGGGCTGTCCCAGGGCAGCTTTAGTCCCACTGCCCAGGCACGGAACCCATCAAGATGAGTCACTCAGAGCAACAACCTGGGTCATCTCTCTCAGCGAAGGGAGGTTGCTTCTCAGGGGTGTGCAACACCTCATGAGATGCTGGGAAGACACTTTGTAGTCTAAATTAAAGTTGTGAAAACCCAGATGAAGATCTCAAACAAAAACCCTATCACAAAACATGGCAACAGCATTCTTTGGGAGTCAGAACTAAATGAGCACATGGGTGAGGAATGATGAGTAACTGCCTTTTTTTTCAATAAAACAGAGTTATAGCAAGTAGCTCACTTAATGCTAAAGGAACATTGTCTTAAGGCACATCTCACAAGACCTGTATTAATCCAGACCAAAATTCCAGATAAACACTGTTTTTAAAGGCACAGCTGTGTTTATTTATAAACTACTCTGCTACTAAGACATCTTTGTTTCATTCCCAGAGGTAGATTCAAGAAGATCATCCTCCAGAATTCTACAGATCCATCACTAAAAAGAGAAGTAGGACTTAGAAACCATTTTGTTATTGTTTTCAAGCAAACTAGAGTGCGAGTTTGTGACAACACATTAACGTGTGCTGTTCAAGCACAGCAACGCTGCATATTTCAACTCATAGGCAAGACTGCAAAAAAAATTCTAGAAAGTCTCTCCCACGAGGTGGAGTGTTCAATATTTTTATGCCTCTGCTCTTTCAAAGCAGTGCAACACTGCAACCATGCAGCTACAGCAACCTTTCACTCCCTCCTACCAGCAATGTGAAAACAATCCCTCAACTGGACACACAACCCCTAAGTATGACACACACTGCCTTTAGGCATGCTAAAGTGCATCATCTGTTTGAACAAGCTGCAGTAGATCTTCACAACCTTCTCAATATACAATGCAATAAAAAGTGACAAATGCCTCTTCATTTTCCTTGTTTCAGGCAATGATCAGTTACAAGCAGAAGCTAAGTAACCATTACAGGTTGAAAACACATTTTCAGTGTCTTAACCTACTGTTCTTAGGTTAAGACATGTGACTTGTTATGAATTCCACTGCTAGTCCTGAATGGAGTTTGAACTCCTTTCCATCTATGCATGAAGACATGAGGAGTCTCAACGCTGCAATACTATTGAAATAGAAATTCCAAACAATAGTGACTAAGTAATCTTCAAGCTGTATTTGAAATCAATGCTGTTTGCATTTCACACAGAAAATATGGGACTAAAATTAAAGAAATTCTCCAACCTCACCAGTTGATTTATATTAATTTTATTATAAAATAAATACAAACCAAAGGGGTTTCTACAGAAGTATATAAAAAAAGTCTAGTACTTTCTGGGTCTGCCCAGAAGTTTTAGAGAAGCACTAACGAAGAAGTCAGTTTTACAGAGAGGAAAAAGTACAAGATCCTTAAGGACATCCTCTCATCAAAGGACATCCTCTTGTCAAGGTTGTACAGAGGAATCTGAAAGACCAGATATTCTCAGGTAGACAGAATTGTGCCTATTCACAAATTTCTTCAGCATCCGAAACCTTTTCATCTGAGCTTTGCAGCCTTGGTGTGATACATATTTAAAATATTTGCAATCTAAGGGAAAAGAAAAACAAATGTAAGTTATACCATGATACAAACAAATACAAAATGCTTTCATTGCTTAAACAACATGCAAATATCTAAGAAGTGTTTCAGTAATTAAAGGTATTAAAATCCAAGACATGCACATTAGAGACATAACTACAGCATTAAATAATCTGTCCTCATTTAACCCACAAAACATCACATGTATATAAATTATGCTGTCTTGCAAAATATCTTTTTCTCTTTTGTTTTGTCTCTGCAAATAAATCAGAAAGCAACATTTCAAGGGTGTAAAGCAGCATTGATATCACACATTAACTTATTACGCTGGAAAACAGAGGCTCACACTGACACCAATAAGCACTAAAACTTCATTAAAGAAAATCAATTTTTTTAGCCAGCTGGAAATAAAAGCTGCAAGATATGTGATAATGTACTACTGAAGGCAAAAGAAAAGAAACAAAAAGAACTTTCATACGAGAAACTGTTTTATAAAAAAGTCCAGAAGATAAAGTTATAGAAAAGCTGACAATGAACAAGTTGCCTATCAACCAGAATTCCAAAACAGTGTATGAGCCATGGTCTTTGTGCCATATTCCCATTCTCAGTTTAGCAGCTGATTCTTGGCCTGATCCTCCACTTGGTTTTGGCAGCATTTCAAAGAATGCTACTGAAGGGGTAAAGACCTTCATCTTCTTACCAAACTGCTGATGGTTTTCCCTCATGACCCTCTGTCCCCCTCTTTCCTGCATTACAACATCCTCATGGTCCTTAAAGACCAGCTGCTCCCCAGCACTTGCTGAGACACTGCCTATGCTGGCAACCAGCAAACAAACTCTCCACAGTCCTCACAATATTCCCTCAGGAGTGGGTTGTGCATTTGTGAAATTGTGGTTTGAAGGTTAAGCAAGATAAACCATACTGTGGCTGCTCAACAAGGCCAGATAAAACAGAATTCTAAACCAAGATAAGACAAGTTATGCAAAATATGCCCCACTGTTAAATATCAAACCAATTTAAACATCTTTCTTGTTTAGCCCCAAAGACAGGAATGTTTCCTAGAAGGAAGATATTGCCTTTCTTCTAAGAAGTAGATCAGCTGCATCCCATCTCATCAGGGCTAAAACTAGACATTATTTCAACTGTATGTAGTGAAAAGGAAAAATCATGTAGTATTACCCTTTCCCAGTAAAATTCCAGCCACCAGAGCTTTTTCATATGAAAGGCTTTTATTTTCCTGCCAATTCCTTTTTGCCAAGTACCGGCTAAAATGGAAGGCTGGCCACCAGTCCCTCCTGGAGTTCCACTCTTGCTTGATCCAGTCAAGATGCTTCTCAGAGCTGGAAAAAGGTTAAACAAGTTACAGAAAAGATTAAATTGTGATGAAAAGATTATCAGGAAACAATGCTACAATGCTACAAGTCTCCTAAATTGCTAACAGAGACATACTGACTTTACATTGAGACTGAAACACTAATCCAAACAGAAATACGGTATTTTTTTAAATCCCTGGCAACACACATGAGGCCGGAGGTAAACTCTAGCAGTCTTATTTAGATTTGGCAATAACACAAATTATGGTGTGAAATGAAGCAAGCCTTTGACTTTTGTGCCAGTTTGTCAATAGTAATATGGAAGTTCCTTCAGATTTGTCAACAAATTAGTAGTATGAAGGGGTTGGTTTGTTTTTAGGAAAGGTTTGTGTTACTCTAGGCATACTCAAAGACTACCTTATCCCAAGCAGTTATTACTGTTATGCAATAGCACCATTAAGAAGAATCCCAGAATACGATGAGTTGGAAGCGACCCACAAGGATCATCAAGTCCAACTCTAAACCAAGCATTTCAGAAACAAGAACTCTCCATTCTCTCAAAGGAGCCTATAAGAAAGCTGGAGAAGGAGTTTTTGCAGGAGCACGTAGTGACAGGACAAGGGGGAATGGCTTCAGACTGAAAGAGGGCAGGTTTAGATTAGATATTAAGAAGAAATTCTTTACTGTGAGGGTAGTAAAGCACTGACACAGGTTGCACAGAGAAATTGTGGCTGTCCAATCCCTGGAAGTGTTTAAGGCCAGGTTGGATGGGGCTCTGCGCAACCTGGTCTAGCGGAAGGTCTCCCTGCCCATGGCAGGGGAGTTGGAACTAGATGGTCTTTAATGTCCCTTCCAACCCAAACTATTACAGGATCCTATAAAATTATTTGCCACAGGGAAGAGACATTCCCATAAAATGACCAAGATGCCCAGTATATTTCAAGATACTCTGAAGCTGTGTACTCAAAAATAAAAAGGGAGGCAAAGTTACTAACGCTATGCAACAACACTCCTTGCTCTAATCCACTAGCTTCTGATCTTAAGAGCAGATGCTCTGTAGGTAGATGTGGCAATATAACAGTAGAATGGATCAAACTAAGTGGCAAAATAATTTACTGTAAATATAAAGGGCTTAAACCATACAACACCCTGTTTGTTGGGTAAAATAAAGTCTAGACATTGGAGGCCAGAGATGGCTTCTTCTGAAACCCAAGGCCTTGTCTGTCACAGTTGGCAGGACACATCAATCCCCAGGCATGTTGGCTCAGATTTGAACAACACACTGGCTGCACCCCATAACAGTCACCACCATCACACAACACACCAACATGCACAGGACCATCCACACACCCACTACAGCCCAGCAAGTCTCAAAACAGCTTCAAATAATGCACACGTAAGAACAGAGCAGAACAACCAAAACTTTCTTGTCCTGAAAAAGGGAGATCAGCGATGGGCAGCATGTGGTAAAAATGTGAATAACTTTTCCTGCATAAAATGTAACCTGGCAAAAAACCTCCAAAAACAAAAACAAAGCACCACAACTTTTTTCAGGCAATGCAGTACTTGAAATTTTGAATTCTCCTCAATACTTTTTTCTTCCCTCCCAACAAAAGCACACAGCAGTCAAGCAGTGCCACAGAACTCAGGCCAGGTGACTTTTCCCTTCACTAGCAGGAGGAGAAAGGCTACAGAGGGACACTTTGTCAACTGTCCAAAGGCAGAGACTTGACACATTTGTTTTGAGCACATTGCATCAGAGATACTTACATTAAAATTTGTTTCACCTGTCTTGCCAAGCAGCTCCATGCTTTTACATTTTCTTTCCAGCCAGCATAATCCAAGACTGCAAAAATAACTTCTAGCCCCAGACGGCGTTTTTTTCTTTTCTCTGGAAAAGGGTTAGGCTGATTAATGAATTACTTTGATCAAGATGAACTCATTAGTAAGCAACAAGTGAAATGCAGTTCTCCATCCTGCCTCCCTAAGGGCTGGTACTGCCTCCATTACTGAGGGTGGCCCCCATTGCCTTTTACTGCTTCCAAGAGAGAAAGTTAAAGAATACTTTCTAGTTCTAGAAAACAACTCCCAGCAGAGTCACTCTGTCCCTACTCCCATCTTGCTCAAAGAGGAACACTGCTGACTCAAGAGGAACACAGACAACACTCACTTATCCCACACTGCCTTGCTTACAACAGTTGCTGTTTACAAAGCTCACTAATCAGTGCTTACAACTGGCACCTCTGTTCAATACGTGGTTCCCATGGGAAGGGAACACTGGTGCCTAAAGTTCATGCAGAATAGGCACTTAAAACAGCATTAGTGGAGAAAGACAGACAGGTACCATTTATTCCAGTGCCTCTGGAACACTTCAAATCCTGAGCTGCCACCAAAAAATCAAACCTGAGACCGAAATGACTAAGGCTGACATTTCACATCATTAGTTATGTATCAGGAGAGTTCTTAAAACCACACTTGACCTATGACAGCAGGTAATTGAGGGAGAAGTTATATTTATTGATATAAATGTCATTAAAAAGTCAGACTGTACGTATCAGATATGAAAAGTAAGCAAACGTATCATGCATGAATACATAAAGGGAGGTTCCAGCTAAAAGGTCTTTTTTACCCCCTTCCCAATGAAGAATCAGAATGGTTTGTATTGGAAGAGACCTTAAAGATCACCAAGGGCAGGTAGGGACACCTTCCACTAGGTTGCTCAAAGCCCTATCCAACTTGGCCTTGAACACTTCCACGGATGGGGCGTCCACAGCTGCTCTGGGCAGCCTGTTCCGGTGCCTCACCACACTCACAGTCAGGAATTTCTTCCTAAAATCTCTTCTAAACACACCCTCTGTCAGTTTAAAACCATTAAGTCTTATCATAATGGAAGGGAGAACAATCTTTGTTCATGGGCATTTCACCAATCTGTTGACCTGCTGGGACACACCAGGTCACAAGAACACAGACAGCTTGGCATACAATTAATCAGCATGGAAAAAAGTCTCCTAATTGGAGGACTTTTCTACCAGCTGAAAGATAAAGCTCTCTTAATCAATAACAATGAACTAAAGAAGAGATCCATCTCAATTCCTCTACAAGAATAAATAAATAAACCCCCAAAAGGGAATGGAGACCCTGGAATTCAGAGTAGAGTATCTAAAAAAACCAACCTATTTTTGAGATCCTATCTGTGCCTTAAAACAGTTTGCTTTGATCACCCTTTAAAATGAGAAAGGCATTTCCTTACACAAGTCTGTAAATGTCTGCTCACACATCCAACTTAAAGGTTTCTGTGACTGGAAAGTTGGGATTTGGGTTTTTTCAGTTTTTTCTTAACAAACAAAACTATTTTTAAAAGCAGAAAGAAGGCTGCAGGATAATGTAGAATAACATTCTGAAGTTAATGTAAAGGAAAAGACCAAAGGTAAAGACTTACTTGATTTTTGAAGCATGGTATTCAATTCTATCATTAGTTCATGAGATGGAGCAATATCATGTAAGATCTGAAATATAACAGACAAAATCCAGACACATTATTTTAATGTGAAAACTTTGGAACACTTCTATCTGATCAAGAAAAGCACAGGCTTCAGAAATTTGGGTGACTAATTCAGAAAGTCAAGCAATCTGGTACCTTAGTGCCCTGGTATAAAGAATGAATATCTAGATCCATTCTGTACTCCTGTGGCACTGCTCTGAGACACAATGGATGAAATATCTTGATGGCTGCTAAAAACCACTGCATGTGGCAAATACAACATTTGAAAGAGCAGCTCAAAGCCATATCCAGTGTCCCCTTTTCAGAAGGCTATGCAATTTTCTTCCCAGGCCAGTCTCAGCTGCCCTGTCCACTGCTCTGTACATTGGATCATTTTCTGGAACTACCAAACCAGTTCTTTGACTTGTCACTATCTTGTAAGACATTAGTGTCTAAAGCCACTGTTAAAAAGCCCTGAGAAGATGGAATGTTATACATATATACTACAGTTTAAAAGCCTAAACTTTGTATATATGTATGGCCAAACTTCGCGAACACAGATTTGGGCAGGGCTCTCCCCACATGGGTGTGCCCTTCCAGCCTGTGCAGTGGATTTTTTAGGTGAGGCACAGCGTGCGCAGAACTGGCCCCACCGTTTAAGTCCTAAGGGTCCATTTGCCACGGCTGAGCAAGCTTGGACAGTGACAGGGAAGTCCTCGGGACTGTCACAGCACCCGGTACTAACCGGGGCTGACCCTGCTGAGCATCCGAGATGTGACGGGATGGGATGGCAGGGAGGCATTGAACTGCCAAGGGATGGTCCCCAGTGAGACTCAAACACGCAACCTTGGGATTCAGAGTCCGGAGTGCTAGCCTAAATACAAAGCTGGTTTTAAACACCTGCACCAACGAAAGTACATTAGTGCCATCAAGTGGCCAAACAGATTGCAAAGCACTGCAAAGCAATACCAAGATCAACCAGCAAGGGCAAGGAGAGCAGGAACTCAAGAGCAACCGTACAAAAGCTTAGTCAAGCAAGGTCTTGCCTGCCAACAACCAGCAGACATTAACATTTATTCTAGCTTTAATGCACAGCACACTAAAAACAAGCAGAGAAACTAATTGCTGGGCAGGATCAATATGTGAAAGAGCATGTCTCTAATAAATTTTTACAATATTGTAGAAGTCAAACTGTAACAGAAATCAATGCATGTTATGTACAAGACTGCTGATACAGAATTCTGGGACCATGTAAGTATGTCCTCTGAGCAAGCTTACTGACTTTAAGAAGTGATACAATGTATCAGTTAAAGACAAAGTAAGAACTGGAATTCAAAGACAGTATAGGACACTGTTCCCTCCCCCTAACTTCCTTCTAGCCCCCTGCTTCCCATGAAGAATACAGTAGGGTAGATAATGTTACAGAGATCAAGGGGGCCAAAGTGTCAGACCCACACACAACATGAATGACACAGACCGTATCTCCCATGGAATACACACCTTCAGTGCAGAGATGAGAGATTTCTTTGATTCTCCCTGTCTCTTCAGGAACTGGTAGAGGTAGACGTGAGCATTGGGATTAGCAGGAAACCTTGAGTTGTAGGCATATTCATTCAATACTTGGCGGGCTTCGTTAGGGTCTCCATAGAACTCCAACATCTAGAAGTTAAGCCTGTCATTAGCTTGCCAGATATATGCAATCAAACTCTTCCAACTAACTTTGGACTGCCACAAAACTATACAACAGCATAGCCTGTACCTAAGAGTGCAGCATATTAGGTAAGACTAAGGCTAGTTTATTTTCTTTTTCCTGGGTACTCTCATGACAGAGAGATGAAACTTCACATATAGAAGCTACTACAGGAGAAAATTCCTTCACATTTCATTGTCAAAGAACTACCAGCACTTGCTCGCTCGAAAGAGACACAGAAGGAGCCTACCATGTCTTTAAAGAAGGAACCTGGCAGATGCCAGCACCAAGGAAAATTCCCTAAGATGCACTTAGAGAAGTCAGAGCTTATCAGCATTGACAAGAAGTAAACAATTCCAAAGGGATTTTAAGTTTAGCTTTATTTCTTAATTACAAATTCTACATAGATATTTAAAAAATCCAAAACAAAACACAGAGGGGTTGCATGTTTGGCATCTCTAACATTTAATGCATCCAGAAAAAACACTGCCCTGCCAAAAAACAGAGGACTTGTTTAGAGGAATTTAAACAAAAACAGCTATGCTCCAACTTCTGTAGCACTATGAAAAAAAACTATGCAAATATTTGTCTATTTCTTTGTCTTGACAATGCACAGATAAAGTTCTTTTTGCACTCTCTGCAGAGTCTGCAGTTCTACCAGGAGTAAACTGTGTGTGATGTGGATCAAAGCCAGTGACACACACATACAAATGTGGTGCTTTTAAAATATATTGTTTACACACACACACACACACACTAGTTGCAGACAGGCATCTTAATAAAAATTAAACAAAAGAAATACATCTGTAAAACATGCCCTTACATCCACGTAGCATTTCACGAAGAGATCCCAGACTCCAGGTATTTTAATAATCTCCTTTAAGTTCGTCGCTGCCTTCCGAAAGCAACTGTGCATTTCCTGTTCAACAGACAAGTCTGCAAATCCATCCAGGCCTACCAAAACACAAAAGAATGACACAGAGTTAGCTCTGCCAAGCAATTCAAGACCTTGAAGAAGTGATACACCTGAGACAAACATATTTTGCTAAGCAAGGACTCCAGTCAGAGAGCTTTTAAGAGAAGATGCCTCAGGTTTTTTTAGTAATGAAACAAGAAATTTTCATTGCTCTTCAGTCAAATTTATTATCTTGCAATTTTGGCTTATGCAGCACAATGAGCAGTACTGGAAGACTCAAAGATCCTGCCAGCACAAGCTCCATTAACCAAATTCCACATGTTTTCACAGAAACAAGGAGAGATCCAATGTAATTGGTAACACATGGCCAGCAGGTGTTTGCAGAATTAGATATGACACAATGGTAGCAACTTGTGTTTGAATTTCAGTTTGTTTTAAAGATACCTAAGGTTTGAGGGCTTTGCCATCACTCAAAATTCGAGCAGCAATCAAGCACTTGCACACCTGTCAACCCACTCCTTTAAGTGAATACATTCCTTTGATCATTATTCAATTTTATTTCATGCTGGCTGGTTGTAAGAAATCCAATTCAGGGGGAGAAAAAGTTTCAGAACAGCATTTTAGGGCAGTTCAGAAAGGTGTGGTTCAGTGTGCCATTCTGGCACCACCATCCCTGCTGATACAGAACTATGTACCAGCCACATCATCAAATGTTGGAGTCTAGCAAAGGCAAAGGCATCATTGCAAACCATGGTGTCTGCACAAGCCAGCAAGTTGAAGTTTACACCTCAATCCAAAAAACACTTACCATGCTCTAACAGGATGTTCTTCTGCTTAGACCAGCTATAGTAGTCCAACAGTCCCCTGTAAGCCTGAACCAGTTTCATTTCTCTATCCTGAATGGCTGTTTGTTCTCCATACCTCCAGCTTTCTGCCAGGGACAGGTTTTGGTAAGCTTCATCTATTTGCCCATTACAAAGGAGATGAAAGACATGCTCCAGGCAGACCTGCAATTCAAACAGTCCAAACCACAGTGTTTCCCATCTCCAATGGGAAGATTCTCAGCAATACAGCAGAATTCTACACATGTGTGCAGTGAAAGACACTTACTGACATGTACAAAAAATATTAGCAACACCATTAATGAAGAATTTTATTAGAAAAGCATTGTACAAATATTCTTTTATCCAAAAAGTATCTTTACAAAGAATTTGTGAGAAAAATGAAAGAATGGGAGAATACAAGTGACACGTGGGGGAACAGGATAAGCCAAAAACCTATATATATATTTTTCTGTCTGAAGACACTAGAGAAACATTAGTAATTAAAAGTGTATCTGATACACAATTATATTTTCTGCCCCAAAAGATACTTTCTGCTCCACAGGTTTCAAAAGCTTCAGGCCTTTCCCTTCCCAGGGATACCTTCTCAGGAAAAGGGCTAAAGCACTTGAAATCTGTTGGGCAGAAAGGGACCCATCAGGTGGCAGACACTCAGTGATACTTATCAAGGCAGCAAAAAGCAATTGTCTCACAAACCTGCTTGTCTTTAACAAGTGTTGCACCTATTTTAGAATATGTAGAAATGACATGAGGAAGTCCAGGTGGGTTGCATTTGCTGATTTTTCATTTGGCTACTCAACTGCAGAGCCGGAAAGAGGCATGTCCTACTAACCTATGACATTGATCAGCACTGGATCAAAGTCTAAACCTCCAGTTATGTCTAACAAACTCTTGTACAGAACTTCCTTTGAAGCCCTCTAACAACAGAAGGAAAGACAGAAACACCAAGCCAAGTGAGAAACAGGCAATGAAACCAAAACTGTATAGGTTTGAATGAGCCACCACAGGGAAAAACCCTACAGCTGAGTCAAACAGGTGTGCACAGTGTACTGTTTTATAACCAGATTAGCTACTCAAAAGTGAGATGGTAACAATGGCAAAAATTAAGTTCAACTGTTTAATGAGGAACACGGTGGTCAAATTATGGACTGGAAACAAAGCTTGGCAGTTGTTAACCTGTAATTAGATGTCATTGGGGCATGCATGAAAAACAATTAAACTGTTTCAAATTCAAATGAAAAGCTTAAATAAAAGGTTTAGGCACTTTTCAGGGACTGACAATATGCATCTGTGATCAAATAACTAGACCAAATGAAATAAGGTTAGGTATAATATAACATTAAAATACCATGCATCAATTTTCTTTTGACACTAATGTCAGTAATATATTTCAAAAGAGAGATTCAGAAACTAATAGTCAAGTAAGTGTTCAGGTAAAGGTGGAAAATCATCAAGACTGTATTAAGTACACTCACCTTCAAATACCTTTTTACTCCTAAAGTTTTCATCTGTTCCATGAAACAGCTGAACTCTTTCATGCTGCTATGGGAACGATGGCACAAAACTTCAGTTCCTATTCTCCAAATCATCTATGAATGGGGAGGAAGCGATTCAAAAACAACCTTAGCACAAAAATGGCAACAGTCACCATATATACAGTTTTATCAAACTTACAGTCACTGTAGCACATAAAAATACACATTTGAATTGTAAATAAAAAGATAACACTAAGTATTATCTACTGCTACAGTGACCAACATATTCATCTTCTCAGACTTCCACAGTCATTCAGTGGGTGCTTCATAACTGCTCATTATAAATGCTACACTTCAGCAAAGCTTATGAAAACTACATGTCAAAAGGTTCCTCCCTCCTGTCACTGAAAAATTATGTTCTCCTTTGATATGATCCCATTGAGACACAGGGCACACAGTTCTTTGAACCTAGTAACAAAGATTATTTCCAATTAGATGCAGCTTCCCATCTACATGCACTTGTTTTAAGGTCCACAAGCTGGCAATATTCAAGTACTCCATTTATTTAAGAGCTCTGATCCCTTTCCTTCCACTTGCTTCTACCTCAGTACCTGCAAGGAGTTTTTCTGGTACTAAAAGAGCCAGTAAGACTAAAACAAGCCACTAATTTTTAAACAGATTCTGACTAATGCCATGCCAGAGGCAAACATTCACTGCTTTTCCATTTTAGAAGACTACTTTAAGCTGACCTTTCACAGATACACTGCTGATGGAACTAACTTATTCAAAGCCAAGTTTTCATCTGTTGTGTCAAGGATGTATTTAAAAAAAAAATTGCCACCCAACCAACTAAAACCCAAACCAAAGAAACCCAAACCATCAAAACTAACACAATCCCATAAAACCAGCCTGCAAGCCCAAAGAAATTTTCAGGACTGCTGAGCCCTCTGTCAGGAAAAACAGGAGACAGCTCTGCAGATTCTCAGCACCCCAGAAAATGAGAACTCAGCAGAATTCATGCTCAACTCACACTCCAGCAAGATGGGTTAAACCCTCAGCAGAGGCATGTCTGTGCAGGGGCAGGCTTTTGGTGAGTAATTGGATAGCATCTGCCTTGAGCACTCACAGTGATGAGGTCTGGAGTACCTCCTGCAGCCTGCCACACAAGGAGTTTCTATACCAGCATTGAATAGTTGCTCATTTGCTTTTGGAAGCTTCAATGTCTTTATTTGCTAGTCTAGTTTATGAAAGTTTCATAATTTTTCAGGTCTTACCTCTGATTTAATTGAAAAAAACCCCTGTGATTAGTTAATGAAGACAATTGCTGGTCCTGAAGCATTATATAGATGCTGCTTGAAAGTATTTTTTCAACTGCAAAAGAACCCAGATAAGAGACATGGACTTACCTCTGATGGTCCGACATGTTCTCTGGAGTAGTCCTTCTCTAGTGACTCAACGTAGAAGGTCAGAAACTCTGCAGCCCTTTTCCACTGCTTTTGTAGCATGGCATCCTGAATGTAACTTAAACATGCTTCTTTGCTCTTCCTGAAGTTTAGTTTGTGTTCATGGGAAGATGCTACAAACAAACAAAAAAATTAACTGAGCCCACAACGGTCACAGCCCTTATTCAGATGACAATGTGCCCTTCATTTCATTACCTTTGTTCCATGATCTTTCTTGGATGCCATAGAAAGTGATCTTAAGCTCTGTGGTTTGGAAAATAAACACTTTCTACTAGTCCACAGGGATGCAAGACTATGGGAAAAGCTGGAAATGTAATATGAAATAGTATTTTCCACAAATGGCACACAGCTGCAGACACTTGAAACAGTGAAGAAGCCAATTATTTCACACTACTGCCCTACCACAATTCGAAGCCCAGAGTGCTTTGATAGCTTCACAGTACATCTTGTGATGTTTTCAGGACCACTCTCTTCACTTACTAATCATCATCTAAGTTTGTGACCCCATTGTGCTGAAGATTTGCATACAGTCATGCAAACAGGCCATTCCAGTGCCAAGGGCTAAGCACTTCCCACAAAGATAAATGTAGAGAATTATTTAAGACTGGAAAGAGGCCATTTAAACTTTTACATGAATAGTGGTTCAACTCATGTTGAAATCAGTATTAAACTGAAACTTCATTCCCGTCTGTTTAAAGCTCCTGACTGCATTCTATGGCCCTACAATAACGCTCATCCACAGAAGCTTTCTTAAAGGCAAAAGAAGACTTCTCCATGACATCTCCTACCTGGATGTCATAGGCAAAGTAATAATTCAAAGACTGGCTAAGTTAGGTAATCACAGAATAACAGACTAGTTAGGGTTGGAAGGGACCTCTGGAGATCATCCATCCAACCCCCCTGCCAAGGCAGGGTCATCTGGAGCAGGTGACACAGGAACTGATCCAGGTGGGGTTTGAGTATCTCCAGAGAAGGAGACTCTATAACCTTCCTGTGCAGCTTGTGCCAGTGCTCTGCCATCCTCCGTGTAAAGTTTCACAGAATCACAGACTATTCTGAGTTAGAAGGGACCCACAAGGATCATCGAGTCCAACTCTTAAGTCAATGGCCCACACAGGGAATTGAACCCATGACTTTGGCATTTTTACAACCAAGTTTTAACTAACTGAGCTAATCTCAGGGTCTAGTTCTTCCTCGTCTTGAGTTAAAATTTTTTGTGTTTTAGTTTATGGCCACTGTTTCTCATCCTGTCCTGGGCACCATTGAAAAGCGCCTGGCACCACCCTCTGGGCACCCTCCTTTGCGATATTTACATCCATTAATGTGATCCCCTCTCAGCCTTCTCTTTTCCAGACCAGACAGGCCCAGCTTCCGCAGTGTCTCCTCGTAAGGGATGCTCCTGACCCCTCATCATCTTTGTGGCCTCCGCTGGACCCTCTGCAGGAGCTCCATGTCTCTCTGTACTGAGGAGCCGAGAACCGGACACAGCACTCCAGATGCGCCTCTATGGGGCGAGCAGAGGGGCAGCATCACCTCCCTGGCTCTGCCGGGAACGCTCTTCCCGAGGCATCCCAGGCCGCCACCAGCCCTCCCGGCCGCAAGGGCACGCTGCCGGCCCATAACATAACTGCGGTGATTTTCGAATCTCCCTCTCCCCGCCAGGAGCTGCCATGTGCTGCCGTGATTCCCAGGGCACACGCCGGAGCTCCCAAGGGCTCGCAGGGCCAGCGCCGCCCTTACCCGGCTGAAGCGGGAGCGGCTGCAGGGAGGGCAGGGGCGGCTGCAGGGAGCTGCCCGCCGCGGCACCGGGGCCGCTCCTTCTCCTCCCCGCCACGGCCTCCTCCTGCCGCTGCTGC
>VWZD01011951.1:88890-107414 GCA_013396695.1 Sakesphorus luctuosus | reverse complement strand
CGGCCCCGCCGCCACCTCCGCTCCAGCGGGCGTTTTCCGCCTCGTGGGGCGGGATCTGGCGGCCAGGCCGAGGTGGGGGGTGATGAGCCGGCGGGGTGAGCCCACGCGGGCGGCAGCGCCGGACCGCCCCTCACAGCGGCAGCTCCCAGCGGGGCGATCCCGGTGGGCACGACGATCCCGGTGGTGGCTCCCGGCAGGGCGGGGCGATCCCGCTGGCGCTTCCCGGCAGGGCGGGGCGATGCCGGCGGGCGCAATGGCGGGCGAGGGGCGGGGCGAGGGCACCTCGCGCAAGCGTGCTGGGGCAGCGGGGCAGCGCCGCCGCCATGGTGTGTTGAGGCGTAGGGCGCAGCACCAGTCCCGCTGTCTCTCTGCCTGTGAGAGTGGGGAATGCCGAATGGGGAATGCCGGCAGAAGGGGTGGGGAGCACCACGGAAGGGTGCGCAGAGGCGTGGCGGGGAGGTGTTTAATTCTACACGTAGCACAAACAAAGCATTACTATAGCCCTGACTAATGTGCTGGTTGGTTACTCTGAAAGTGAGTTAGGAGGTCCTGGTGTCATTTTTTCCATTAGCTGCAGTGCTGTTTTTCTGCTAGTTTGTAAGTCTTCGTGTTCCAGCGAAGGAGAGGATTCCGCATCAAAACGCTGTGTGCTATGGAGCAACGCTGTGCCTGTACCTGGATCTGGGAATGGCTGGTTCGGACATATCTGTGCTGGGATTTGTTTCTTTGCCAGCTGAGTTTTCCGTGGACTCTCCTGGTGTGTGTGAAGTCCGGTTTTCAGAGAAGGCTTTTACAGAGTTGTTTCAGAGCAGCTCTGCCATGGTAAACAATAAACTGGCTCAGATCAGAGGTTTGTGTATTGCAGTACCCTGGTCCGGCTGTGTTCAATAATGTGTGTCAAGAGCACAAGGCAGAGCAGTTGTTCTCAGTGTCTACACACTTACCCTCAGTATCATACCCTAATGGGCTATTTAACAAATCTATGTGGGGTTAACAGAAGTCTCCCTTTACTTTTCCTGTATTTTTAATTCTGCATTCTTCCAATGTATGACCAGCATTTCAGTTCATAAGGATTTTTTATTATTAATTGATAGTTAACTTACTTGACTATTGATGATAAACTGTTACACGGCATCACTTCTTTAACAGTGCCATCTCCTCTGACTGTCCTTTATAATTGTACCTTGTGTGAATGCCTCATTGATCCTTGGTGTTCCCCAAGTACGTCACTTCCTGCAACACTTCTGACCTTTTGCTTGGTCAGTGCCTTAATTTCAGCATCCACCTCACCCACTTTATTTGTAAGAGTCCTCATGTTTGCATGGAAAGATATTTACATTTGGCTTGTTATTTTAATTTTCCTGTGTTGTACATGAGTGAGAGGCT
This sequence comes from Sakesphorus luctuosus, assembly GCA_013396695.1. Taxonomy (NCBI): domain Eukaryota; kingdom Metazoa; phylum Chordata; class Aves; order Passeriformes; family Thamnophilidae; genus Sakesphorus; species Sakesphorus luctuosus. The sequence goes on along the minus strand of VWZD01011951.1, from coordinate 106,028 downwards.
TTGCTGATTTTTAGACAAGCTTAGCTAACTGATCTTGTTGGTGGGTATCAGTTATTTTAGAAGATATTTTAGTGCAGAAGAGAGAACTGCTTTGTAACTGTAGATACACACAAAATGTTAGATTCCTCATGATGGGGCTAGTTGAAAATATGTTACCAATGTTGGGGTTGAAGACTGAAGGAAATTTTGCCTAAAATATCGAAATTGAACTAAGTGAAATGTTTCTGTCTTGTGTCACACACTGAGGAAAGCTGTGTATGTTAATAAGGAGGTATGTTATTACTCTGAAAAACTTGACATTGTAGGAAATGCTGGACAGTTGCAGTGGTAACCTTGTGTATACATATCAGCTATGAGCTGCTCCTTATTGCACAATAAAGGCAATGACTTATGCAAGAACTATGTGATCTTGTTTTGCTTCACATCTCCCTTTCTTGCCCTTGTCTTTATGACCAACAGATACCGTTACCTTTTATCTTGGTCTTTTAATAAAAGATAACCTTGATAAGATTGTGCTAATGGAAAATTACTAAACAGCTATTTCTTCCCAAGAGATTGGCCCTAAAGATGTGGGTTTTAGAACAGAAGAAATATTAATGTTGAGGGGAAAATACTTGTCTTTCATTCATACAGTCATCATAAAATGTGACTTGAATACATTTACTTCTATATTGTAAATTATGACAAAGTTCATTTCTAGATTTTCTGAGTTAGGCTTTCCTAGAGCTTTCTACACGTAGTATCAGCAATGGCAAATAGGTATCACCTAATTTTATAAGAAGTGAAACACAAAATGTCAAGAAAGTTGGGGGGGGGGGGCTGCAGCCTTGGTATTGCACTAGGCCTGAAGAACATGTATGGGCACATGGACATGGGGTGAATGAATCCTTGCATTCCTGTAGCATGTGGATCCTTGGGATGGACAGGGCTGTAAGAATAGGCAGGATGTCCAAGGTATCAACACTTCATTGTGGAAGTAAGGAAGATACCTGTTTCTACCTTGATTTTTTTTTTTGTAGCATGATTAAAATATTCAACTGGTCAAAATGGAGGCTGAAAATTAAATACTTACATATTTTTTCAGAGTTTACATAGCAGTAACTAAGCTTGGATCTCAGGCTCTGTATGATGGGGAAATGGGAGTCTGTAGAGCAAAAATCAATAGTAATGAGAATGGGATAAGAACACATGCAATTACCAGTGTTGATGGCTAACTCTTGAGATGTAGCATTTAAAAGAACTCTTAAACAACCCTCGTAGCTACCCAGAGTTGTCCTATGACATCCACAAAAGAAAAAAAAAAAAGCAGAATCATTCATCTTGACTAGAAGTTCTGTTGAGTGCCTGTTCATTTCGGGAGTCACTTCAAAATTTGCCCTTTGGAAAGTGAAAATAAAATTAAAATTAATCAGCAAGAGGACTCTTACGTTACCTGTCCCATCTTGGCTGCATCTTTTGTTCTCTTCATCCGCTCAGAGGCTTTGCTGAATAACATGGGACTGAAAAGAAGGAGGGATAAAAAGTTTTGCTTTTCAGCTGTGCATTAGCATTGTGACTTCTTTCAGTCATCCTGCTATTTTAGATCTCTGAAGCAAAATGAAAGTGATGGATGTGAAAAAAAGGGGAATGGTAACCCAAAACATTCTGGGATTCTGTGATTTTATGGTTCTCTTCTGCTCTCCTCCTAAAGAGCTGTGCAGCTTTCCTTCACCAGAACTGCTTCCGACATTGCAACTTCCATTCAAAGTAGAAGATTATAAGGACCAGAAAATGGCAAATTCAATCCCGTGTTTCCAATTGAATTCACGCTTTTGGTGATTATGGTTCTAAAAATGTTTCTTTCTTTCTTTTAGCATTGCAGCATAATTCCAGAGGAGAGGCTGAGGGAGCTGGGGGTGTTTAGCCTGGAGAAGAGGAGGCTCAGAGGTGACCTCAGCACTGTCTACAACTACCTGAAGGGAAGTTCTAGCCAGGTGGGAGTTGGTCTCTTCTCCCAGGCACTCAGCAATAGGACAAGGGGGCACGGGCTCAAGCTCTGCCAGGGGAAATTTAAGTTGGAGATCAGGAAAAAATTCTTTCCAGAGAGAGTAATCAGGCATTGGAATGGGCTGCCCAGAGAGGGGGGGGGATTCCCCATCCCTGGAGGTTTTTAAACTGAGATTGGCCGTGGCACTGAGTGCCATGATCTGGTAAAGGGACTGGAGTTGGACCAAGGGTTGGACTTGATGATCTCGGAGGTCTTTCCCAACCCAACCGATTCTATGATTCTATGAATGTGAAACGTGTAATTTTAATGAGGGGAAAAGGTATTTTTTTCCTCATTAACTACTCACTATTTTGGTGTTACTGTGTATATAATAAGCCAAATTCTTCTGCTCTCAAAACTTTGGCACATAGTGAGATTTTGGGATTGTCCTGTGCTAGGCCAGGAGTTGGACTTGATGATTCTTGTGGGGCCCTTCCAACTCAGGATATTCTGTGATTCTGCAAGCAGAGGCACAGATTCAGTAGTTAAAATGTATCAGCAAGTGGAAGCTGCAGATACAGATGAGCCTGGTGGGGAATCCCCGCGTCTTCGGCTGCTCGGTGTGAACTCTGCACTTTCGCCAGCTGTACCACGCGTGAGTGAGCTCCTCATCGGAGCTGTAACCTCAGGCTCTCAGAGGTCACCGGGGGACGTGGGAACTGCTCGGCGGGGCAGGAGGGAGCGCAGCCAGAGGGGTGTTTGGATCTGTCGTATCCTTACAGGGGGCAACTACATCCTTCCTGCACCGCGGTCAGGCCGCTGCGCCTCTCGCTTCTCTGCTGGAGAAACCCGCTATTAACAAGCACGAATAAGGGGCAGGACCTTCCCTCTTCTCTCTGTGAGGGGGTGGGAGAGCCTGAAAAAGAGCCGGATTCCTGCCAGGCGCGGCGGCGGGATCGAGATAGGGATGTGGATCGGGATCGGGATGCAGTGCCGGGAGAGAGGGAGGATCCGTGCGCTGCCCTCCTCCCGCCGCGGCGGCGGGGCCGCACTCGTCCCTCCCCCGCCACATCGCCCTCCCGCCGGCGCTGCTGACGTGTCTGCTCCCTCCCTCCGTCCTCCCTCTCTCCCTCCCTCCTTCCCTCCCGGCGCCTGCCGACATGGCCGCAGCCCCGCCGGCGGACCCCCGGCTGCTGCTCGCCCTGCTGCTGCTCCTGCCCGCGCCGCCCCTGCGCTGCTCCGCCGCCGCCGCCGCGCCCGGCCTGGGCCGCCGCTTCGCCGAGCGCAAGCGCTGCGCCGACCCCGAGTGCAGCAGTGAGTGGGGGCGGCGGGGGCGGCCGGGAAGGTCCTGGTGGGCAAAGGTGTCTCTCCGGGGGCGCTTCCTGCTCTCTTCCCCTTCCCGGCTTTGGCATGGAAAGTGCGGAGAATCGGGGGATGTGGGAACGCGGCGCCCACGCGCGCCGTCCCTCTCCTCTCGGCCAAGTTTTCAGATCCCGCAGCTCGGTGGGGTTTTTTCCTTTCCCCTGCAAAGCCCTCTCGTTATAAACCCGCTCTCTGGGTGTTCTCTCTGCGTGGGATAATTTCAGGACTGATTCGCTGGGGCACGGATGTCATCTTTTAATATAACATTAATAATTAGCTTCACAGTGCACCTCAGAATGTAATTCTCCAGTGCTTTGTCAAACGCTTGTCTTGATCAGAATACAGAATACTTGCCTTTTTTTTTTTTGCTATAATTTACTCTTTTTAAGCTATAACTAAATTAATCACTTATTTTAGTTATACTTTCAGTTGAGTTCTTATCTCTTGACCCAATCTGGAAAATAGGAAAGCGGTGCTTGCGGGAAGGACTTGTTTACTGACAGTTGGCAAAGTCCCTTTTAGTGAAACTGGTGTTTCATTTACTATTATATTTTAAGTCGTACTCATCTCTTTGTTTTCTTTGGACAGTGTTAATGTGCCGAGGGAAGGCAATGCGGGATTTTAAAGGTCCGGATTGTCGCTTTGTAAATTTCAAGAAGGGAGAAGCGGTGTATGTATATTACAAACTAATAGGAGAACCAACCGAGCTTTGGGCTGGAAGCGTAAGTACTGTAAAGCATTTCTTCTGCTTGCTCTTCTTGGTGCTTTCAGTTGGCAATCTATTTTTCTTCCTTTTGCTTTGTAAGAGAATGCATAAGGTTTTGAACGTGGCTAAGTTGCATAGTGAATGCCATGTTGTTCTTGAGACCACAGGGAAATGGGATGCGGTTTGATCAAACCTAAGTACTGTGAAAAATGGGCAACACTAATGTGTGCTAAAAACTGTTAGAAAACTGCCTTTGTGTTGGAAACCTCCCATTGCAGTACTCTAAGTGGTGGCAATGGGCCTGCCTGGAAGCTGAACCTCCTTTCCCACCTAGGGAGGCTTAAGCCTGTGCTTGTGTTTTCCCATGACATGATCTCATCCTGCACTTTGTAATCCTGCTAAAGATTGTTCCATGTACATATTTTAATTGCTTTTCTCTTCCTAATATTCATCTGCCTTCTTCCCCTTTATATCTAAGCTATATGCAGAGTTGGAGGGGGAAAAAAAGTAGTAAAACTAAAAAGGATTAAGGTAAATTTGATTTTTAAAAGGTCTTTCATCTGCACCTTAGCAGCTTGTAGAGTAGTGGCCTTGTCTGAGTCAGCGTCTTTGGGCAACCTGAGAGGCTTCTGCTAACGGAAAAAGAACATCCCCATACTTGCAGTTATTTCATAGAAACTCCTCTTGACTTTCACAAGCATCTTATTTGCCTGACAGAAAGAAAAGTGAGATGCCCCAGGAGAAGAGTGGGGTTTTTGGGCTTTCCTTGAAAATGCTGGCAGTCTGAAGGTGGCTTAAGCCTAGTCCCTTTTGCCTCCTCCCCATGCTTTACCCTGTAACCCTTTTTGTGTCCAGATTGTTTACTTCAACCTCCTGTTTTACTCTGGTCTTCCCAAGGGATAGGCAATTGAGACAGTGGTCTAGGGTGCTTGAAACCACACCTGGGTCTTGACTGTGGGTCTAGTGAATTAGTGAAAATCAGGATGTATCACTTTCTGTAACCACTTTCAGACTGGGCGTGGACAGCCAAGCTCTCAGTAGGAGCTGAATCCTATTAGAACGATACAGAAGAGAGTAGAAAAACTGCAGCACGTGGTTCAAGAAGAGTTTATAATTGTACCATGCTGGTAATTCCCTTCTGACATGTGCTGTACCATAAATAATCTGGTTAATTAGCTGGTACAGGTTTCCAGGGCTGCCAGTTCTTTAGACGCGGAGTAGCAGCGTGGGGCCAATTTTGCATCTTCTAACGAGGTGCAGTGCAGGCTGCAAGATCAGACAGCAGATTAAGATAATTGCTGAGTTAATATTCAGTTTAATTATTCACTGATAGGAAGCTCATGCAACAGTTAGGTGTGTCTCCAAGTTAAAAGGATGTTTGCTTTGAGTTTAACAAGTAAAAGCTGAAGTTGGCATGTCTGAAAGAATTAAAAAGCTCCATTTTATTTGTTGTAATTTTTCAGTTGTGTTACACTGTTTTCAATGTTCCTTTTAGGGCTGTGCTGACAGACTGATTCCTTTCAGTTTCTTTCTTTTTTCCCTGGTTTGACTGACTGCTGCTACATTAATTGTACGACCACAACAACCAGTGTGGAAGCGCTCCAGTGGGGGCTGAGGTGCTTGTCCTTGCATGTTCAGTCTGCCCCTGTCCCTGGCTCACACATAGCACTGGGGGCTCTCTCCTGCAGCGTTGACTTCCCATGCCAGGTTTGGCTGAGTCCCTTGATTTCTTGTGCCAGGTTTGGCTGGGCAGCTTGATTTATGCAGCGCAGCCGTGCCTGCTGTGTGCAGACCTGGAGCTAGGGGGAAGCTGCTGCTTGCTAATTAAAAACAGGCTACCCAGTGAGATCTGCCATCAAACGAATTCCAGTGGAAGGTATGTTACCTTCTGCCACTGCCCTTTTGGGATCTCATTGTGCCACTTCATGTGGGCTTTGTGGGCATCATTTGATCCCGTGCATCTACCCTGCTGCCTTTTTCCATTCCCCACAGTTTCTGGGAGGAAAGGATTGTTTAGGGCATAACAGAAACTTTGAAATCATGGGATAACTGCAATTCTGATCTTCAGGTGTGGGCAGACATTAGGGGAATGTGTGTATGAGAAGCTTCAATAATGCAACCTGGGGCTTATTTCAAACAAATTGTAAATACAGACTTTGATCCTGACATCAATTTGGAGGAGCCATGATAAATACAGTAATATTTCTGACCTGAAGAGAGATGATCTGATAAGAAAAGGCGCCTTTCACTAAGGCTGACAAATCTATAGCAGTTAGGTCTGGCCTTTATTTGCCTTTGCTTTTCTAATTCACTCCACCCTTGTCAAACCATTGTTGATTTTTTTTCCTTGTGCTAGCAAATATGTTGTATTTTGATGAAATAGATCCCTTATTTTATGATCCCAGTCTTGTATACTTTATTACTTACAGAGCACACACTATGCTCACTGGGTATTTAGCATGTGAAAAAATTCTGAAACCCAGTAGTATATCCTATACATCATATAGCATGCAGTTTTTAGCAGAGCTGTCTAAACCTCATTACTGAAGCAAAGCCAAATGCTTGGAAAGTATTCTAGGACCATAATTTAATAGTCATTTTATGTTATGAATTTCATGAATACATCAGTTCCAGGAAAATGCTTGTTGGGTTTTTATTGTTTTTTTTTCTGTCCAAAAGGTGGAGCACATCAGGTGCTCTTGTTGTCCAGTGCATTGTTTACTGCTGTAAAACCAGTCTCCTCTTCAGCATCAACCTTGTGTTGCTTGCTCCATCAAGTTGTTATGTAGACTCTTCTCTGCAGGGTCCAGAACTCCAAAAGTACTTCAGATAATTCCAAGTAAAAGCCGATGTTTTTTAACATAAGCATTTTGTCAAATACAGTTTAAGATTGTTATTTTATCTGATGGCAATGGTATGAACTTTATGATTCAAGGCTGAGAAAACTATTTCTGGCCTAACATTAGAAGAAATGGACTTGTCTGCAGATTGTGGCTTTTCTTGGGTGGTTGTCTTTGGGTTTGTTTTTTTCTTTTGTTTGTTTTCAAATCTTGGACATAGGTTAATGAAAAGGAAGACAGCAGGGGGTAATTTAAGGAAAGGGAGGAAGGCAGGATATGCTTGGAGGACCCAGAGGATCAGGGAAATTTTGAGTTTTCCTAGCAATGTCATCATTCAGCAAGGGCAGACCAAACCAGCTCATCTTTGTCCAATAATATTCTGCAGATTTAGGTACCTGTGATGCCTGTGCTTTAGCGATGTGGGCTTTAAGACAAAACATTTGAACCTCTTCTTTCGCAGCTTTCTGGTAGATGGTGTGAGGGTCTGGTTTCTTGGTCAGTGAATCTGCTGCAGCTGCCTGTCACACGTGGGCACTGGTGGGGACAGATGCTGCACACAAAGCTACATGTTTTGTCCATGCACAACATTTTAGCTGGGAAGAGAGTGGATGTGGATGGTGCACTTTTTTCACCCTCATTTACTTGGCATTCGCAATGCCTTTCCTCTCTTGTGTCTGCAGAGAATGAAGAATGTTTCCTTTATTTGCACAATGAGGCATTTTTTCCCTTACAAGAGAGGAATTGTAGGGAGAGAAGCAGATGAAATTTTGGGCTTGCAGATCCCATATGGCTCATAAACTACAGAAGTAGCAAACTGGGTCACTGCAGAGGACTTGTATGGTCAGCAGCTTGGATTACAATAAATAAGTTTCAAATTGTGATGCCTGATTATAATGAGAGTCACAGAGATTAGTAAGGACACTACTTTGAAGCTTCAGCTTTTGTTTGCAAAAGGATTGTTTAAAACTAGAGTAGAAGTTTGGAGAGAAAAACTAAGTTAGAATAATGGCCAATCTTCGCGAACGCAGATTTGGGCAGGGCTCTCCCCATGTGGGTGTGCCCTTCCAGCCTGTGCAGTGGATGTTTTAGGTGAGGCACAGCATGCACAGAACTGGCCCCACCGTTTAAGTCCTGAGGTCCCCATTTGCCACGGCCGAGCAAGCTTGGACAGTGACAGTGAAGTCTCCTTAGGACTGTCACAGCACCCGGTACTAACCGGGGCTGACCCTGCTGAGCATCTGAGATGTGACGGGATGGGATGGCAGGGAGGCATTCAACTGCCAGGCGACGGTCCGTACTGAGACTCGAACTCAGGTCCTTGGGATTCAGAGACCAGAGTGCTCTCCTTTACACCACGGGACCGCCCCAATTTAGAATAAAACCGTAGTATACCACAAAAGGACAAGCTTTTGATTTGACTTGTCAAAATTAATTTCCCATTCCTGGTGATTCTCAGTAATAAACCTGCACACGTTACCTGTTTTTTGTAAGAGAGTGTATGTGTTTACAAAAGGTGGGGAGGGAACAGTCTGGTGTTTTTTTAATATATGTGTAACTAACTTCAGAGATACCAGCTATGGAAGGTAAGATTTGAATGAAAAATAGTAAAAAAAGGAAGTCCTATAATGCGTCAGTGCTTACTTTGCTTGCATATCAAAACAAACACCCAAAACATTTTTAGTAGATATTATTTACCTGATACTAATTTCCTCTCCTTTTTTCTATGCCATTGTAAATCCAGAAAACTTCAGCCCAGGTTAATCTATTTCAGTGCAATCAGCGTAACAATACATGTATCTCTGTATCCCTAATTGTTTTGACATAATTGGTTTCTTTTTTTTATTTGGTCTTTAGCTGAGTGCTCTTTACAAACAAACTCTTCAAGAAAATTGGCAATTGTCAACTTCCTCCTATAACAAATGATTGAGGAAATGACCAACATTATTTTTCCCCCCAGATATTTTGGTCGTCTAGGAACTCTGTACCTTTCTGGGTGTGTTCTTCTAGGTTCTAATTACCTGAATTATCTAATCTGTGTAGTGATAGCATTCTATTAATATTGGCTTCTTGTCAGCTGTTGTCAGAACTCTCAAGTGAGAGCATTACTGTGTAGATCTTACCCGATGATTGATAAGAGATTCTTGTCTTCCACTGTTTACCTTGGCTTAACACGTCAAGTTACTTGAAAATAGCCACTGTGACTGATTTTTGCTTGTGTCAGGCACTGAAAATCAACAATGCATTTGCAGAGCAGGGTATATTTTCCACACAGGCTTTAAAATAATTAGTACCTCAGGTACTTTTCCTACAATCTGCTTTAAGAATTTTTTTTCCATAAGTTACAAAGTAAGCATATTCTGGGCTGTAATATTGTGCATAGATGTAAGTCTTATTAACTAAAGATCCTCTTCTGCTTGAGAAGATCCTCGAGGCATGTATGGTGCCCGTGAGAGCACACAATAGCAGTTAAAGTACATGAGCCAGAATGCGTGGGCTTCATTCCCAGCTCTCCTAATAATGTGTTATAAGTTGGGCTTTAAAACACAAACAGTAAAACCTACCAACCTCACCAGGCTGTTGTGAAATGTAGTATAAAACCCCAATGAAAACTCTTGCATAAACAAGGTATCACTGGTCTTTTATTCACTGTGTTAAACTTCATTTAGAATACTTGAGAGTCAGTTTGACATATTTGTTACTAGTGTCTCCAGTTAGGATTTTTGACATAGTTGCATGATTTTGAAAACTTCTTTACTGCTTTTTCTGTGCTTCTGTTTCTTTTTTGGCAGGTTGGAAGTGATTTTGGATATTTTCCAAAGGATTTACTTGAAATAAATCATAATTATTCCAATGAGGAGCTAGAATTGCCAACAGATGTAAGTCTTCCTTGTTTTTTTTTCTTTTCAGTTGGACTTCTTACTGTTTCTTAACCTCAGCATTCAGTAAAATCCCCAAGGAGGAGAATGGGAATATCAGTGATTTTTAGTAACTTTTTGTTAGTAAGCAGCTACATATGTGCAGAGGTGCACATATATGTGGGGGGTGGAATGTTTGTGCAGCTAAGTATGTGGGTGGGTGTGAAAGCATCAGCCCAAAGTGTGGGCATTGATCTTTCTTTTCTTGAATGTTATGGTTTTCTTCTAATGGAATCTGTTTGGATTGACCTCTAGAAGTGCCAGTAGCTGTCTTGCACATAGGCAGTTTGGTATGTATTCAAAATGGTTTATTTTCCCAAACTTTCAAAGTATAAAGTACTATCAGAAACAAAGAAAACCTGACACACTTAGCCCTCTGATTCTAGAATTGGTCCTTCAGCCCTTTCATACATGAATGGCTTTCATGCTCTAATAGACAGTAAATCCAGAGTTAAGTGATAAAGGACTCTCTGAGGCTGCAGCTTTAGATGTGCTTGCAGCCCAGAAAGCCAGTTGTGTCCAGGGCTGCATCCAAAGCACTGTTGCCAGCAGGCCAAGGGAGGTGATTCTGTCTCTCTGCTCCACTCTGGTGAGACCACACCTGCATCCAGCTCTGGGGTCCCCAGCACAGAAAGGACATGGACATGTCACAGTGAGACCAGAGTAGGCCACCAAGATGATTAGAGGGATGGAGCACATTTCCTATGAGGAAAGCCTGGAAAAGAGAATGCTTAGGGGTGAAATAATTGCAGCCTTCCAGTACCTGAAAGAAGCCTACAAAAAAGATGGAGAGAGAGACTATATCCAAGTGACAGGACAAGAGGGAATGCCTTCCAACTGAGAGTAGGTTTAGGTTAGATAGTAGGAAGAAATTCTTTGCTGTGAGGGTGGTGAGGCACTGGAACTGGTTGCCCAGGAGTCATGGATGCCCTGTCCATGGAAGCGTTCAAGTCAAGGTTGGATGGGACTTTGAGCAACCTGATCTTGTGGAAGTTGTCCCTGCCCATTGCAGGGGAGTTGGAACTAAATGATCTTTAAGGTCCCTTCCAATCAAAACCATTTTATGAAATCATGTTCAGTGTCTTGCACTGCTTCTATTTATTTTTCAGAAATTGTGTAACAGGGAGCTCCTACTTGGAGGACTTGGTCATTTAAGGAGAGACCAGCTAAAAGACATGACAGACATGCTTAGCAACGTTTGTTTTCTTCTCTTCACTGGCATTCAGCAATAGACTTGTTCTTGATTCAGGATACATGGTGATGAGTAAAGTGTAATACTGTCAACTCTGTTGCTGACTTCCACTTTGTTCACTAGGAGGTCTCTGGTGGCATAAAGCCAAAAATTATGAGTTTTTAGGCAAAACTCCAGGAATTTCAGAATTTTGGTTAAGGATTCAAGGGGTTAATTCTGCATGATTAACACAATTTACTTTGCTGCTGCATCTCTAACTAGTCAAATGTATTTGGTATCATTGCTGCAATAAAGAAAATTATACTTTTTGACTACATATTGTTTTTCATTTCAGGAAACAGACTTTGTTTGCTTTGATGGTGGACGGGATGACTTTGATAATTATAACGTGGATGAGCTTTTGAAGTCATTGCAAGAGACGATAGCAAATAAAGGGCAAACTGAATCGAGGGATCCAGGGACAAAACCAGCTGAAGGAACGGAGAGGGATAAAGAGATTGAACAGGATGATAGAGTAAAGTCCCTTGGTGCTTTGGAGACAGACAAGCGAAGCACTGAAGAAGACAAGGAAGGCCTCGTCTTGACAGACGAAGTAGACAGTTCTCTTACAGAAGGAACTGAAAATGCTGGGGGAGACTCCAGTGTCAATAGTCACAAAGAAAACTCTCAGGGAGATCAAATTGCACGTGAGCACTTGAAAGGAATGCTACATGGGAAATTAAAAGGGCTAGAAAGTGAAAATACCAAAAACACTAGTATTCCTCAGGGTGAAACCAGTCAACTTGACCAAGAGAATGAAGAAGTCAATGCCTATACGCTTTTAAACAGAGAGCTCTCTGTGAACTTGAAAACAAAATTTGGCTCAACTGCTGATGCTGTTGTATCAGATGATGAAGTGACTCGCCTTGTTACGTCACTGGAAGATGATTTAAATGAAGATTCAAGCATTAATCCTCATGATGCAGAGGAGGAGCCAGACTTTGAAGATCAGTCTGCAGAAATCCCTTTGCTGTCTTTTATAGCAGAGAATGAAATTACATCCCCGAAGGATTTAGAAGATGATGGAAACGATGACATTGAGTCACAAAACCATGAACCTGATGAAGATGCAAAGGGTGCTACAAAGCTAAATAACCAAAGAGACAATGAGGAGAAACTCAATTCAGATGCATTACTTCTTCAGGATACCTTCAGTAGGAGAGAGACATTGGGTGACAGTGGAAGTGTGGACAGATCTGAATCTAAACAGACAAAAGAGAAACAGGATGATGTGGTGCTAATTAGTAAAAGAGAAGCACCAGCAACAACTCAACCTGAGGATCTCTCCAAAGAACTCCTTAGGGTTAGAAAGGAACCTGTAAGTACAGATGATCTGAGTTCAAAAGAAAAACCAAACAAAACTGAACAGTTTGAAGTGCACCTCACTGATGGAACAGAGTCACGTACTGGAGCACTGAAGAGTACCGCTGTGCCTGATCCTCCTGCTTTGCCTGGTCTAGAAGATGATCTAGAGTCCAAATCCTTTATTAAAAACAAGCAAGATGCTTTACAACCATCTGATGAGGATATCAACAAATTTCTTGAAAGAGCGCCACTTGCTCAAATAGAGAAAGGTGAGAAAAAGTTCGAGGATGATACCTCAGAGGAGGTCTTGGAGAGTGATTTAAAGCACAAAATGTTACTGGACAAAACAGAGGGGAAAGGAAGAGCTGAGAGCAAGCCTTCTGTTGATGTTCCAGCCAAACTAGTAGAAGAGGTAAAAAATGCATCTCAAAGTGAATTAGGAGATACTGACCTCTTGAGAGTGAAAGTGGAGCATGGAATGCCTGCAGTGGAGAAAGAACTTCTTGGACATGAAGAAGATTTTAAAAAAACAGGGGAGACTGATCATGAAAATAAAAAAACTGCCTCTCCTAACAAAGAACTGGAAATAAAAAGGAGAAGCATGAAAGAAAATCCTGCAGAGGAGGAAGACCCAAGCCATAGCAGAGCTGTTGAGCAACCTAGGCCATGGGAAAATGAGACTGAGTATTCAGAGACAGATGTGAATGAAAAATCTTCAAGAAATCTTGGAAAGATGCCAGTATTTGAAGAAAGCATTGAGAAAAGTTCTCCTGAAGAAAAATCAAAAAGCACTGCACAGAATACTAATACAGAGAATCTTACTCAGCAAGGAAGGGCTCATACTGAGGATGCAGATTCAGACAGAAATCTTGGCACAGATTTAGCTAAAGAAAGAACACTAAGACCAGAATTGCAATCTGAAGAGCCTGATGCTGAAGATGACCCTGACCTGAAACATGCAGAAGATGAGCTATTGGAAGATGAGAATGCAGCAAGTGCTAAGCTGTCACAAGTAAGGGCTGCAAATGTACAGGGTGATACACTAAATACTGAAAATACAGATTCTGAATTGGAAGGACTAAGTGAAGCTGTTTCAGGAACCCCAAATCCTACTTACAAAACAGGAGAGGACACAAACTCGGTTTCTAAGGAGGATAACAAAGCAATCAGCATGCAAAATGCAAGTGAGATGGAGAACAAAGATGCTGACTTACCAGTGAGAAAAGATGCTCAATTGGACGAAATGAAACATGTCATGGAAGATTATGAGGAGTCTTCTGAAACTGAGGAATCACCAGCTCTGGAAGAAGATAATTTCCAATCTCCTGACAAAGAAGACAACAATTACTTTGACCAAAAGAAAGATCATCTCCCAGAGAGCATTTCACAGAAAGACTCAAAAGAGGTGCAAATTTCAGAGCATACAAGAAATAATCAGCAGCAACCTGCACATTTCCCCAGCCCTGCTGACAGCTCAGCAGCCACAAATGACACTGTAACAGACTTCAATGAGTCTGTGCAACAGCTTACAATAATGAGAGATTTTCTTGATGAGAAGCGTGTGATGCGTCTACAAAAGTACCTTGGGTTCCAACACGTGGTTAGGATAGAAGCCATGTTTCATGACATGAAGGTGGAGATGGAGCTTGCTCGCAAGGCAGGCCATAATAACGGAGATATAGAAAAAGCCTTGGACCAGATACTTGAGTTTTCAGAATCTAACATTATGGATGTTGTAGGAAAAGTTCTGGATTCCAGAGTGGCAGAAAATAAAGAGGAGGTGGTGAAAGAGATGGATTTGTATGATGAGGAGAGTGCACTGATGGATGACATTCAAGAATTAATATATTCTTTAAGGAGTAAATATTCATCTGCTAGTGAGAGTGTCCCACTTGCATCTGCTCCAGAACAGGAAGATGACCAGCTGCACATTCAAGGTAGGATGTCAAACCAGTTAATAAATAGATGAAACAGAAGTAAAACCCTATCCCAGGCAATGCAGTTTAACCCAGAGAAGCCTTAAGAAGAGTGTGAGGGAGTAGAATTGAAAGAGGCCTTCTGAAATCCAGGATTTTGCTTATTTTTCATGCATATTTTCAACATTTTGATGAGTTGGCTCAGGGACAAATCCTAAAAGAAAATGTTTGTTGAGCTCAGGATGTCTGTTCTTACTACGTACCAAGTTCTGTGTAAAATAAGTGGGATCCATGCATGGATGTGGCTAGAAGTAGTCAGTCAGGACATGTCTATAACTCCTTAAGAAACAGGGATTGATAAGTACTAATTCATGTATACTGAGTTCTCTGGAGGGTTTAGAACAGTCTTTTTTCCCTGAACTAGTTAGCACCTAATTATGAGAGATCCAGTGATTAATGCAAAGTTCAGGTACTAAATCCCTGCACCTAAAATCTCCGGTGTCTCATCATATTTTTTTTCCCCACATTCATAAAAGAGCATGTAGGTTGAAATACTGAACAAACAGATCTTTTGACTGGGGAAGAACCAGAGATAAGTCTGCTGCAAACTTGCTGGGTTTTCCAGCTACTGTGCAAGATGTTCAGATACTCTCCTAGCAAGGCTCCTTTTACAGGAGAACATGCTAAGTATGTGATTTCTGATAAGGTCATGAGTGATGAAAATATTTCACCTTGCAGTGTTTCACTGCAAGGTCAGTGGTTGATATCTGCATAAATTTCATATGAACATTTAATTAGATGTTACTGAAAGCTGATTGAGAATATATTTAAAGCAATACACAAGCAGAAATACTTAAAAAGTGTCAAGAAAGCTTTGTCAAATGCAATATTTCACTAAAGGCAGCGGTGGGTAAGAAATACACATTAGCTCAGTGCTTTCATTCATGTCTTGTCTGTCACAGATGAAGAAAAAGAGGCTGAATATGACAGAGTTACCATCAGAAACCCAAATGCCATTGATGAAGGCAATCAGGAATTTTGGCAGCTTGAAGATAAGAGGCCAGAGCGGCCTTTTGAGGAGGAAGAGAGGGCTCTTAATGTTCCACCTGAGCATGAAGAGGCCAGTTTCTCAGATAATGAAGAAGCCAAAGTGTATGACAGTGAAAGAGGATCGCTCCTGGAAGATACTTCCTCTGGATCGGTGGATTCAGGACAGAGTGCCCAGGAAGACATTGCTGCAGGTAACCATTGGAAATTGGGTTGTTTTGTTGTTTTGCTTTTGAAGAGGTGCATGGTTGAATGTATGTTTATGCAAATACCAGGTGTTTTCACCGTTGCTGTTAATCCTGATGGCTGTCCCTGATCCGTGGCAGTCCCTCTAGTGGCAGTCCCGTGTCGTTAACTCAGCACAGCGGTTGGTTTTTCTGTCATTTCACAATGTAGGAATAAGAAAAGTGCTCCCGCTGTGAGTGCTGTAGTTAGAGCTCTGTGCTGGGGCTTGTGGACTGTGTCTCAGGATGGTAGTGGATAAAGAGCAGAAATCACTGGAAGCCCAATTTTGTTCTTCCTTGCGGGGACTGACAGCCTAATGGTCATGTGCTGTAGACAGGACGGCCCATAGAATCATGTGCCCTCTCTTCTTGCTCCTTTTAGCCTGTGTCTCTAGGCCGTATCACTTTCCAGGAAAAGATGGTGTGTAGCTTCCCCCTCAGGCAGTTCAGTAATTTCTCTGTGGGTTGGAGTAGGAGAAATGTTTGACTCTCTTTGGCTGAGGCCTTATCCCTCTGGAGCTGGAGTGCTGATCTGTGCTGACTCGTCATTGTGCCAAGAAGGGATCCTATTACTGTAATTTTCCCCAGCTCTGTTTTGGCATGAAACTATCTTTGACTCTATCCTGGGTGCTAAGCTCAGCTTTTCTACATTCACCTCTGACTATGCTTTATAAATCTCTCTCCACTGAGCATTTAAAAAAACAATTCAGGCATATCTTGCTTAGCTTTTGGATGCTCCTGGGGTGCTGTACCATCGCCAGTAGCTTCTGAGATCTGTTGGAAACTCTAGGTTGAATGCAAAGGCAGCTGATGAATTGTAAATGTTGGATAACTTATGTGGTTAAGCAGTCAGATGTTCAGCTGTATTTAAGACCTTTCCTTCCTTAAAGGTGGTTAAATGCTGTTTCCCAGGATTTCCTATGAGGAATGGTTGGAGTGCTGTGCAGTGACAGGGCTGATGCTGCTGAGCTGCCGGTCACAGCCGCTGTTCCCTGGTGGCTGTGGAATCTGCTGGCCAGGAGTCATGGCAGCAGCAGCAGCAGCAGCAAGAGAGAGGAGGGACAGGATTCAGGTCAGGGTAGAGGTGGAGATAGTTTAAAGCTTATGCCATACTAACAGGGTACCAACAGCTCAAGGAGCGTTTGGACAGTGCTCTGAGGCACATGGTGTGACTCTTGGGCATGTCCTGTGCAAAGCTGGACTCCATGATCCTTGTGGGTCACTTCCAGCTCAGGATATTCTGTGATTCTGTGAGCAGTGCTGGGAAGGATCACCAGCTGGGAGATGAAAAGTGTGAGCTGCTGTGTCGCTGTGCGTGCACCGTCAGAGGCAGCAGGCTCAGCAAAGCCACGCTGCACAGCGGTGTCCGTGCCCGTAACGCCGCCTTTCCGAGGAGCTTTAGCCCCTTCCTCAGGTGCCCTGGCTCACGGTGCGGGTGCGGTGCGAGGTCCGTGCGGGGTCCCCCCTGCACTGTCCCTCCCCGCGGTGACATTGACCCCCTTCCCCCCTCCTCAGGTGCCGTCGGGGCGGAGGCGGGCGCCCCCTGGCGGGCGGCGCGGGAGCTGCTGCGGCGGGTGAGTGGCGGCGGCGCGCGCGGTGACGCGGCGGGGCGGGGCGGAGGGGCGA
>VWZD01011951.1:43943-88842 GCA_013396695.1 Sakesphorus luctuosus | reverse complement strand
CAGCAGAGCGGGAGGAGGGCAGGGCTGACGGGCAGGGCTGACGTGTGCCTGGCGCTGCCGGGCCGCCATGGACCCCGCGGGAGCCTGCGGGCCGCCGGCCGAGCTGCCGGCGAGGCGGCGGCTGCTGCAGGTGAGGGGAGCGAGGCGCGGGCGGCGGGCGGGCTGGGAGGAGCGGCGGAGGGGCCCCGCCGGCCCGGCCCGCGCCGTGACACCTCCCCGCTGAGGGGCTCACCTCGCAGTGCCCCTCTGTGAGCCGGCCTGGCATCCCCCGCCCCGCTGTGTGGGGCAATCCTGAGGGAGCGGAGGCGGCCGCTGGTGCCCAGGAACACTGCTGGGCCCCCCGGCATAGCGGGGAGAGCCCGCCCCGGGCCGAGCTCTGCAGGGGCAGGTGTGCGTCCTCCTTTCGGTCCCTCGCCTCTGTCGGCTGCAGGGAAGGTAGGAAGGGAGAAGGTAAGTAGAAGGAAGGGAGAAGGCAGCGGCTCCCGTGCGGCCCGCACAGTTTGTGCCCTGAGCGCCATGTCACGTCCCTGTCGGCCCTGTAGCCCGTGCCAGGCACTCACACCTCTCCAGGTGCTCTCTGGCCTCCAGGGAGAGGAGGAGATACACAGCATATGACCCTGTGACCAGGGCGACAGCTGGGAAAAGATCTGAGCCTTTTTCACTGGATTGTTACAGACGTGCGGATGAAAAACACTTTGGGGTTTTTTCTCCATTTCCCCCCGTCCTTACAGCCTTATTTGAAAGCAAGTCAAATAGCTACCTACCAGTGCTGTGTGACACAAAATGTGCACCCCAGCAGGCTGTCACTGCCAGGTGTCCTCCCGATACTCAGCTTTGCGCTGAAGCGCAGGCACTGAGCTGCTCTGTGGTTTCCTTGATTTTCGGTTTTCAGTTTGCACAAAAACTGCAAGAAGGCTCTAGATGGTTCTCTGGTTTTACGAAGGGGATAAAAGTGCCTTGCAGACTATTTGTTTTGCCTGACTATTTCATGAAAACATACTCATAGCTGTCAATGCTGTCGGTTTTCAGTTGGTTGCCACCCTGCCTGAGGAAATGCGTCCTGGCCCTGATTTCCATGGACTTCCATGGGAGCCTGTTATTATGTCTGCCGTAGTGGGAATTGTCACGCTTGCTATTTTTTTCTGGAGAACCTGCCTTTCAGTGAGTATTCTTCATGCTTGCAAGCCTGCTGATTTTTCACTTACTGAGCAGTCCTTTGTATGGTTAAACTGTTTCAGCTCTACTGGGCTCAAAGCAACGTGTAGTCTTTGGTGTTTTTACTTTTTCTGCTTAGAGCATTTATGTGAACTAAATACTGGGCTGAATAGCTAAAGTGAGTTGCAATTTTCTTTGAGCTAAGAAGCATTTTCTTTAAGCTGCTAATTGAAGATCTCTTAGCAAGAGGCAATTTCGAAAGCAAAATAGAGGCATATGATGTAAATAAGGCTGAGGAAAGGGTCAGCATATCTCTGAAATGGGAAGCCTTCCATGTGCTTGAGCCTGTTGCTACCTCCAAAACAAACAGTTAATCCTTCCCTGTTCATGTTGTCCAACTACTTTCAAGCACTGCATTTAGAAACTTAAAATCCCAATACTAATTCTCAGTGGGGAGGCCCTTCCCCACTGTCCTTCTCACTCTACATTTGTCCTCTTTCCTACATGGATAATTTTCTGCAAAAATATCATCACCAGCTCTTGAGTATTAGAGTATATCTCCTTGGGAGCTGAGATGAGAATCCAGTAGGCCAATTTCTTTTACAGCTGTCAAGTGCAGTCATGATATGCTCTAGAAATCTGTGGAATACTTTGTATTTGCCTGACAAAAATGAATTAAAACTAAATATTATCTGTAACAATATTGGTATTTTTTTCCTTGCTTAGTTTTGGTATTGAATACACTGGGTCAGTTTTAAGTGCAAAGCAGTGTTAATAGAACAGCTTAAAAAAGCTCCTGAAATTCTTCTTTTACAGTGTTAATTTTGAAACAAGCACCTGTCATTGGTGCTTTAAAGGGATCAGAACTGGGATGCAAGTGTGTTTTGTGTTTGTTCATGACTGTGGTTTGATGCAAAATTGCTTCATTTTGTTTGCAAATTGGATATGGGCAGTTACTGCTATCCGTTTAGTGAGTGAGTAAACAGACGTTTACTGAGGCTTTGGGACAGGGCTTTAGCCTGGAAGCTTTTATTAGAAAACAACCTAAGCTCGTTTGTAGTGTTACTCAACACTTGCTGGCAGTGATAGATGTTTTTTCCATATGCTGCTTTAATCTGCATATAAGTGATGACTTTTTTTTTATAGGGAAAATGGATAAAATTTTTCACTTACCTCTTTTTATGGCTAATCTTTTTTCCTTTTTTTATGTTCTGTCTTCTGTAGGTAAAGAGTAGAATTTATCAAGGTAAGTTTCTCAGTACTTTGTGGTGTAGTTGGTGCTTAGGCATGAAGAAGTTTTGAAGATTGTTAGTTTGTTTCAGAGGACCAGTATTCATCTTCACTCCCTCTCAAGAGGAATGCTAAATCCAAGGTTGGGGTGTAAACTTGGCCAGTAGATTAGTTAAATCAGAGGATTTAAATTTTGCTTTTGATAATGCTTTGATCAGGAGTAACAGTGCAGCTCACACCTGCAAAATAAAGGGCAAGGAAAAGCTCCACCTTGTTCAACAGAAATGTGAATCATTGGTTTACTGGTGGGATAGTCATAGGGTGGTTTGTTTTGGTTTTCTGACCATCAGTGGACCTACTTGGGCTTGCTGTTTCTCTTGGAAAGCAGGAGCTGATTCCTCTTGCCTTTTTGGATTGAGGGGAGCCCAGAACTGTGAGAAGCAAAGAGACCCTCTAAATGTAGACCTAAATATGTAGGTGTTCCTGTGGCTAGCACATTGCTTCTTACAAGAGTATTTCTCCAGCTCACATTTAAACATTTAAAGTGTACTGAATAAAAAAAAGGAATTAAAAGTAGTGTGATTGCTGAAATTCATAATTGAATACAAGATGAAAATATGGAAGAATTGTCTTCACAGGAACACTCTGTCTTTTCCTCACAAACTTACCTGTCATTCCTCTCTAGTTTCCTTGTGGTTGTACTGCAGTTTCCTTCTATGCAGTTAATGCAGAATTGATGAGCTGAAAGAAGTCCATCTTGGATCTGTAAGATGCTTTTTGTAGTGCAAGAAAAACACTGGTATTGGTGGTGTAGAAATTACTTAGCAACCTACCTTAAGGCAATGAGGAACATTCCACCCTAAGGTCTAATTCCACCCTCCCAAATATTCTTCTGTATGATGCTATACAGAAACTATTGAAGCTGGGAACAAATAGATATTCTTCAAGCTTGATAAAAGTGATGTTATTAACATCTTTATCCTAAATAATAGAATGTTAACAGTGATAAAAAATAAAGATAGATTACATTTAGAGTCACAAAGATAGAATTTATTACCTTCTCCTCAATGGCAGTGTTGAAATTGTGTGACCAAGCTAACAAAAGGATTCCTGCCTGCCTTAAACTACTGAGAGCTGTCTTGTACCTTGGCAGCCCTTGCTGGCTGTCCTGTCCCCAGAGTGGGAGAGGCTGGGCATGCTCTGTGCCAGGAGCCCTTGTGTGGGAGGGGAAGGAGGAGTAGCAGTTGCCATTGCACTCTGTGGGACGCATTTGGAACAACCAGTGCTGCTTGTGCTGCAGGATCTGCTGTGAGGCAAGTGGTGCTTGGGGCCTTCAGATACAGATGGAGGTGGATTAGGACTTGAAAAAGAACTACAATTGGGTGTTTTTTAAATTTAATTTACAATAAAATAATTTAAGTATGTTAATGATTTTTGATGAATCCTAGGGGTTGTTTGGTGACTTGCTTAGGATGAGGAGCAAATGCATGCCTAAAGGCTGTTGCTTGGTCACAGCTCTTTTTGAGGTCTAAGTAGTGCAGTTTCTTGAGACTTTTTGATGCTGTTTCATAGCTGACAGTCTCTGTTCTGTTCCCAGTAGGTCTTTCAGAGCTTTCATCCTGTTACGTTTGCTTACCAAACATTCAGTTTCAATATAGCAGAAGGGTGGTTGTTTGGGGAGGTGTTGCATCTCCCTGAGTGTCTGAAGAGTGTCCTGAGACTGCTCTGAGATCCTCTCTGCCAGCTCTTTCCATGAACATACCTCATCTGTGTGTAGCCAGCAGCTTCCTCTGCTCTGGGTCCTGTGACCAGCTCCTATGAAGTGATGCAAGAGCTTTGTGTCAGCATTCAATGCTTTACTATCTTGTTTTCAGTCCTAACTAAATGAAAGCTGGAGATGTAGAAAGGGCCAGCTGCCAAGGAATTGGCACTATCCTGATTTTTGCTTTTAAGTCAGTACCTGAAAACATTCTCTAAAGTGGTAGTAATGATAGCTGGGGGTTTTTCCTCCAGCATATGAAGTACAGTTACTGTAAGCTTTCTTTTTTTCCCTAGTGACTGAAAAGCAGCTTGCTGAAAAGATTAAAAACCTTCTGCAAGAAAAAACAGAAATCTTAGAAAAGTTGTCAGAATATGATCAAAAGGTATTGTTCTAAGTTCTTGTCTAAGTTCTTGCTTTCTAATTTTCTATTATAGCTTTAATGACAGAATCAATGCAACAGCTAATAAATATATTGTTGTTTTCTAGTCTTACTGAATATTATATTGACAATTTCCTCAGTTCTGTGTGGTTGTTTCTGTGCTTAGATAAAGGAAGCAAAGGAATCCATGAAAGAGGCCCAAGAACAAAAAGACATTCTCTCCGATGAAACTGCAGGACTTAAGGTAAGAGACAGCTAATTCTGTACTAAAAGCAGAAACATCAAATAAATAGTTCGCTTTAGGTTGGTCCTTTACCCCCCTTTTTTTAATTTTAAGGACACTGTCAAAGAACTGGAAGAAGCAAAGCATCAGCTAGATGACAAAGTGAAAAATCTGCACACAATGCTTGAAACGGAGAGAAAAAAGAATGAGAAGAAACAGAACAAGGTTAGAGCAATAACACCCATGTTTTATATTGTCCTTAACCTGATAAGCTCTAAAAGCTGGTCACAACTGATGAGTTAGATAGCATTAGAACAAACCAGGTAAACCACCTCAAAAAGAACTGAAGTGAAATTTCAGGTTCATCGCAAGCTCAAGGGGGAGAATCTTTTTTGGGGGGTTTATGTTTGTTTGTCGTGAAGATTTTTTGTTTGGATTGTTTTTTGTTTGGATTGGTTTTGGTGATTTTTGGTTGGTTGGTTGGTTTGGTTTTGGGTAGTTTGGGGTTTTTATTTGATTGGTTGTTTTGAGGGGATTTTTTGTAAGATCTTAATGTTATTTGTGCAGTTACGTGCTTTCATACACAGACAGATGTATTCAAGTCATGGACTAGTCTAATACTTCCTAGCTGGAGCCAGGAAGTTTTTTTACCATACAAGCATAAGGTTTCAGGTTTCTGAGAGACATTTTCATGTACTTAGAGAAGCATCTAGTTCTGCAGTAAATGGGAGGGTCTCTAAGCTGCCCCTTGTTCTCGTTGTCCAGAGGTATTTGTTTTCTCCTTCTTCTTTTTAAAGCCTGATTTTTCTGTATCAACAAGGTCTTTGGTCTTGTTTTGATCAAAGGTTGCTGCTAATGACAGCAGCATGTGTTACTTTCATTCCAGATTGTGCAGGAACTTCGTGGCTACAAACAGGTGGAGTCATAGGTGGCAGTTGATTTTAATGTGCTGAATGTTTCTGTTCCTTACCTTGTTGATAAGGCAGTGCTGTGTTGCTGCCAGTCTAATGGCTGCTTTAAATGGAAGTTTGTTGGTGTTTTGACTTTTCTTTTATGCCTCCAGTTTACACAGGTAAAACAATTACTCAGGCTGGGGCATGTACCTGGCTAGTACTCTGTCACTGCTCATCTTTTTCTCACATAGATCTCTGAAACCCAGAAGTCCTTGGAGAAGCTTCAGGAGGCTATCAATGTGCATTCAGCAGAGCTTTCAGAGGTAAAGCATTGTTTACACCCTCTGAACAGTCCCAAGGTCTTGTACCAGGAGAATTCCTATCCATGTAATAGAAAATGCTGGCTTGCCGGGCTCTGGGCTGTTTGTGCATATGTACCTTTCTCTTTTCCATTCCAGCAGGTTGCACATAGCTATTGCTCTATTGTGGTCTGACTTAGTCTTTTTGTTCCCTTTTTGGTTCATATGTAGGTGCAGATAGCGCTCAATGAAGCTAAACTGAGTGAAGAAAAGGTGAAATCTGAGCTGCTTCATGTTCAGGAGGAGAATGCCAGGCTGAAAAAGAGCAAGGAGCAGGTAAGTCATGGCAGCCCAGGCAACCTTGTCTTTTGAAGGAAACGTTAGGATTTTATCCTAGGGTTTTTTGGGTATAACTTCAGTGTGTCTCGGCAGAATTCCCCATTTTCTATTATCATGATAAAATTTAAATGCTTTGTGCCAGCCTGCACAGACTTTTTGTGCAGGTCAGCCACATGTCTCTGGTACGAAGGCTTTGCCAGTTCCAGTGATTCAGTTTTTATCAGCAATTTCACAGAAAGTCTGTGCTCTGATGTGGTAATCACTGATTGCCACTTGGGATCAGGACTCAAGGAAGTAATGGTAAAGAAGTGCCAAAAAGCAATTCCGAAGTGAAGTTAAGTGGGGAGGACCTTTAGCCCTGAACTGTTGTGACAGTGCTTTACTAGTAATTATAAATATCTGATTACTTTCTCCATTTATGAAGTAGATGGGTTTAAAGAATGTGTTTTGTTTACCTCTGAACTGCAGTTAATTCCTTGTATTTTGAAGTGTGTGAGCAGTTTGGTTCTGATGTTGGGATATTAGCTGAGAAAATGTCAGAATTGTAAGTCACTTAATAATAAACTACAGGAAGATTCCCAGCATCCAGTTCTGCCAATGGAACAGCAATGAACCTGATAACTATGAAGTTTACCCTTTATCTGTGACCTGTGGTGATCAGTTATCACCAGAGCTGGCAGTAATATAGACTTTAATTACATACACCCTGCACTAAAAATAAAGCAAGTAATCATCTTGCCTTGGTACTTCATACAGCTGCTAAAAGAAGCTGAAGGTTGGAGTGAGAGGCATTCTGAGCTCCGTGAGCAGATCCAAATGTATCAGAAATCTCAGAAGGATATAGAAGAAACACTTGCCTACAAAGAAAATGAAATTGAAGTAGGTTCTTTATAACCAGCTCGCCTTAAATATTATGCATCATAAAATACTTTGTCATACTTTACAAAATGCAGAGTAATTCTTCTTCAGTGACCCTTTGATTTCATTACTAGGTTTTAACTAACTGCATTATGCAGCTGAAGCAGCTGGACATGGATTCAGAGGCCAAGAAGGATGACAAGGGGTGTGAGTGGAGCCCGGGAGATGACCTGGCCAATGGAGAGTTGCCAGGTACACTAATCCTACCTGCTGGCTGATAGCCCGGCCACTGAAGCACATGTGGTGGTGTGTTCGTGGCATGTCAGAGAAGGAACAAGGGCAATCCATGCATGTAGCTGCCTGGGGGTTAGGAGGCTGGCAGCTTTAATCCTCAAGCACAAAATATCCCCCAGCTGAAGGGGGGAAACTGTCAAAGAGGCCAGTAATTGCTTTGAGGTTCCCTTTTGGGTAAGTCCTGAGTGTGATGACACAGCTGTAAAGATTGCATATATAAGGTATTGCATCTTAAGAGCGCTCCCACAGCTGAGAATCTCAGCTTTGTTGTTATGGTACATTTATTTTTAACATGAATTTTTAATGAGCGTTCTGCTTGGCTCTAGAAAAATAACTACTTTAGGTAATTAAATTTTTTAAATCTGAAAGACCAAAATAGATGTTTTCAAAACTATTCAGGCAATTTGCCATTTATGATGTTGCACGTGTGTTTGCTGCATCTCTGGTTTTGAAATCCTCTTTTATTCCTCCCTTTTTTTTTTTACTTTTTTTCTACACGTGGTATATGTAGGCTGGAAATTTCCACTTTTTGATTTTCAGATACTCTGCCCAGTAATAGATGCTGCATTCACATTAATATTAGTGTAGTGTCCAGAGGAAGTGACAAGAAGGAATCTTCTGAATGCCTTTCAGAATAAATCTAGTAGTTCTGCTGTACTGGTCATGGATTTGCTGTTGTGCTTTGTTCCTCACCTCCAGTTCTTGGGTTTGTTTTTTTTTCTTTTTTTAAACCATGTAAGGAGATCTATCCTAGATTAAAGTTGTAGGGAGTGTTGTTTTTTACAGCTGTAGAGTCTGAGGACTTGAGATGAAAAAAGAGGGAAAACAAATATATTTTTCTCTCTTAGATATTGAGAGTGAGAAGATGAAGACTCAGATTAAGCAGATGATGGATGTCTCCAGGGTATGTTGCACAACATGTCTAATAAATGCAGTCACATGACTGCTACACCTGTGATCATAAACACTCTGCTCCTCTTTTCAGGTAAAAACTATGTTATCCATAGTTGAAGAAGACAGAAATCTTCTGCAATCCAAACTGAGTGATGAAGTAGCAGCAAGACATGAGCTGGAAGGTAGGCTTAGCAAAAGAGCAGCTTAGGATGAAGTGCTGTTTGTGGTTTAAAAAGAAACAGAGCGTGTAAGGGGCATAACGTTTCTCATTGGAACTTCAGGTTCCTCACCTCCCTTTGCTTCTCCAACAGAGAAAATAAAAACATTGGAACATGACACATCTTCACTCCAGTCAGCCAAAACTCAACTGGAAAATGAATGCAAAACTCTACAGCAGAAAGTGGAGATACTTGGTGAACTCTACCAGCAGAAGGAGATGGCACTCCAGAAGTAAGCCTTTCCTTGCTCTGCCAGGACACAGGATATTGTGTCCTAGCCACTATCCAAATGCTCTTTGCTCAGAAGGATCAAATAACTTGATGTTGTAGTTGGAATGAAGGATGGTGATTGCTGTTTTGGTACAGTTGAAGCTAATAACTTGGAAACTTAGTATTTTAGCCTGGTAAGCTTCTTGCATTCTCAAAGGGCTAAATTAAGGCTGAGTTGGTGATGGCAATTGAGATGAATGAACAGTAAGCAGTGCAGATCTGTTGTGTATCTGTTTTCATTCCTCATTTTTTTATTCATTTATTTCCTTACTGAAATATCTGTAATATCATCTCAGTTGGGGAAAATCTGAGAATAGGATTCAGGGACATTTCACCTAAATTCTGCAGAAAGCTGAAATTATGATGAGGAAGCTATTGAGATTTCTAAGGTTTGAATATGTAGGCTGGGGAAAGCAGAGGGTTGGAACAAGCTGAGAAACTGAAGCTGTACAGCACCTCAGCAGTGAAACTGCCTGACCTTGTAACTTCAGGATCCACGTGTAGTAAACATATAATGGAGAGGTGAAGGGTAGACCACCTTTCAAGGAAAATTTCCTCTTGACATCTAAAGAATTTCTGTCCTTTCCAAAACTTACAGGAGGTTACACTACCTGTTACTACTTTCTTATTAGAGTGAAGAACTTCTTACAATTTTTTTTCTGGAAAAATGCTTTACCATGTAGCCAAGGAACTGCATTATGTTGAACAACAGTTAACTTGCTGCTAGTTTAATGGTTCCAGTTTTGTGGGATAGCTCTTCTAAGTTAGGAACACATTATGGACCTCTAAATACTTCCAGAAAAATGTCAAAAATCCAAAAAATAATGAACTGTGAGGTTAAGAGGTTATAAAAGACCCTGGGAGTTGGCCGTGTAGTAACTTGGTATATTGAATATGTAGAAAATATCTTCTTTCTACACGGTTAATGACTATTGAATGTATTTGTCACCTGAGCCCTAAATTCCCCCTATTTCACAACACATTCATTTCTTCATTTCCCTTGGTTAATGTCAGTTCAGTGTGTTTCCTTGTCTGTACCTTTGTAAATCTGGATGAGCATCTGTAGAATTGCTAAGAAAAATACAGCTCTGAAGAGATGAACTGTCTGCAGTTGATAGATACTGACAGATCTTTCTCTGTGTGCTTAATTTTAGAGTTTTATACAAGACGGGTTTGTCTGTTGATTTCAAAAGACAGTATTTCTGTTTCTTAAAAATACATCTTTTTTTCTCTGTGTTGTCACACATTATTATAGATTCTGGTATCACTGTTGTTTGCCAGGGAATACCTTGATTTTGACTTGTAGTAGATGTAGAATGGTGGACTAAATCTTGCTCATTTTCTTCCCTATGCAGAAAACTAACCCAGGAAGAGTATGAGCGTCAGGAGAAGGAGCAAAAATTATCTGCTGCAGATGAAAAAGCCGTGCTGGCCATCGAGGAAGTGAAAGTTTACAAGTAATTTGAGTTTCTGAAGATTATGGTTCTTTTGTTTCAGCCATTGAGGAAAATTAATTCAAACCTCTCTGCCTTCCTTCTTTTTCCTTTTCAACAGGCAAAGGATCCAAGACATGGAAGAAGAATTGCAGAAAACAGAGAGATCTTACAAAAACCAGGTAAACTTTGTGCTTTCTGGTTCTTGTGTCATCTTTTATTGCATCGTTCTGTAGTGCTCTGTAACGAGTTATTGGAAATACTGATATTTGGACAAAAAGTAAATTACTTCTTTTCTTCTCAGATTGCTGCTCATGAGAAAAAGGCACATGACAACTGGGTAAGAATGTTCTTCCTTTTCTTATGCAAACAGTTTGTATTTGACTTCACATTGGTGCCTTTAATACAGTTGGCAACATTTTTCCTACTAGCTCATTGCCCGCTCTGCAGAGAGAGCTCTGGCTGAGGAAAAAAGAGAAGCAGCCAACCTGAGACAAAAGTGAGTACAGAACAGACCCTCTTTATTGCTCTTTGTACGTGCTGTGTGCTGCTTTGGAGAGAAGAAACTCTAGCAGTGCCAGGTGCTCATTTAGCCTGCTTGCTCAGAAGGTGCAGTGCATTATTTTGAGTTACTAATTTTAACCAAAACTGTTTTGATGGTGAAAATAAGATCTCTTGGTGAAAGCTGTAATGTTTTACAATGCAGTTTGCTCTGTTGCATTATAATAAATATAACTCACATGCATTGTTTGAATAGTAATAAGAAACATTTATTTTTCAAAATCAGATTGATAGAAGTAAACCAAAAAATCGTCATGCTTCAAAGACCAGTAATTGTAAAGCCAACTCCAGGCAGACCCGATCGCCCGGTCCCACCACGACGAGGTAAAGGCTGCTGGTTCTGCCAAAGCTTTGGTCTTGGAGTCAGTACATCATAAAAAAATAAGGCTATCATAAATTACAGTAAAGTAAATCACATGGTTTTAATTCTTTGGCATAGGGCCCTTAAGCAGAGATGGCTCTTCTGGCCCATCACCTGTGAGTGGAGGAAATCCATCCCCCACACAGATGATAGAAGTTCCTGCTCGGCCCCTCTCTGCTCCTCGAAGGGAAGGTGCAAGGGGTGAATTTGGTAAGCACTGAAACTTCCCTTGTGTGACAACTCCCTTATGCTACAAACCCAGGAACACTAAGGTCAGATCTTGATTCTAGGCATAGTGCTAAGTATTGATACCTACTTTATTAATATACAAGTGAGTGGTTGTTGGTGGGGGTGTTTTAATAGAAATAGCTCAGTGCCGTGTTGATCACGGTCTCTGGCGATCTTCTTTCCCTTAAGGTACAGTGGTGGATGGCCCCCATCCTGCCCCACGGAGGCCACCAGAGTTACCTGGAAGGATGTCTGTTCCCGGTAAGTTACATGGTCTGCAAACTGCATCTTACTCTGTTACCCTTTCACTTCAAAAAGGCAATTTTAAGTCCGCTTTGCTTACCCTATGCATGGTTAAGACAGGCATTCATGGCTCTCTTTACAGACATCGGGCCTGCTGTAGCATCCCTGATCAGCAGTGAGCCAAGAACCTCCTCCCCTTCCACAGCAATGGATGGAGTGGTAAGCTGAGAAAACCCCAACCTTCAGGAAGTGTTTCTAGTACATGATGCATTGTACTCCTGCTGCTTCTTTAACTTTATCATATTCTATGTTGTCTATATCCTGTTACTGTCCTTATTTGCTGTCCAAAAAAAACCCCAAAGCAACCCTCTCCCAAAGAGTCTGAAGCCCCCAGTGTAACTACTGATTCACCTTCATCCGCTGAAGCAGCTGCAGTGAGTATTCAGAGGCTGGACATGGTGTTATGCTGCTTTGATGAAGAGGAGTAACAGGCTTGGTGTTCTGAACTGCTGAATAACAAGTGCTCTGCAGAACTAACCAAAGGCTCCTACCTCTATCCCAAAGGGCTTCTCTAATCATGAACAGCTGCTGTCTGGTTTTTGTGGAATTGAGGAAATGTTTCTTGTTAAGGACTGCAGGCAAACACTGTGGAGTGACAGCAACAGTAATCCTAAGCAGCTGACTTACCTGTGGTGTTTGAGCACAATTCCATATGGAATTCAAAGTTACAGCCCCTTTACCAAAGGGCTGTCCACTGAGGACACTTCAGAAGGGATTGAACTTTTGTTTAGTACAGCTTCAGCTAAAGAAAACTTGTCGTCTCGGACAGTTACACTAACCACTCACTCCTGTGTAGTGCCAGCAGTGTCCTGGGTAAAGGGACGGTGATGGTGCAGGAACTGTCCCTATTTTCTACCAAGTTAATATGTCTTGGTATATAGTTTCTATTCTGTTTTCTTTCTCCCCTCCTTTTCTTGCCCCTCTTTGCCTCTGGGTGAGTGGTTGTGGTGTTCAGCAGTGTCAGTGCTTCTCTGATGCAGTAAGGCACTGAAGTATAACCTCATCTTGCACAGGGTAATGCCAGTGCCAAAGGCCCGTCTCCCTTCCCTGGGACACCCATCATGCCCTCCCCAGTGATGGGACCTCCTCCTCCACCGCCTGTCCGCTACGGACCACCACCACCTCCTCTGCGAGGACACTTTGGGCCTCGACCTCATCCTGTGCCCCAAGGTACGGCTGCATTGCCCTGTGCTGAAGCTTCAGTTCTGGGAATCTGACTGCAGAACAGAGATCTACTTCAAGCACAGCTTCCAGTGCTCTGTGGGCTCTAGCTGTCTTGCTTAGTAAGCTTGGACCGGGTGGGTTTTTTCAAGCCTCCTCACTGCCAAGGTATTAAGAAGGTATTTTTCCTTGTGAAGTCTAAAATAGAACCAGTAGCCAAAATCCCTAGAATATATGTAATTCATGGGTTGTGAAGTCTGCATGTAATGGAGCCAGCCCCAGAGCTGCTCTAGAAAATGAAGGAAGTGAGGAACACAAAGTCAGGAGTTTCACCATTTAGCTTAAAGGAAGATTTCATTTAACTCCATGATTTCCTTTCCTTCCAGTTTGTGGTGCTCCCTTGCCACCTCCGGCTGCAAGAGATTTCTTACCTGGTCCACGTTTAGGAATAAGAGATTTGCCTCCTGGCCCACTCCCGCCTCCCCCAGACCCAAGAGGCTACGCACGTGGGCATCCTCCTTTTCGACCCCTAGGCCCTCCTGGCCCCAGGGATTATCCTCCAAGCCCACGGCTACCCCCACAAGCTTCCAGAGACTATACACCTTCTCCCAACAGAGACTTGCCTCCATCGGCACCCAGAGACTGAAGTGTGGCCGCCAGGCTCCAAGGACTACGCACAGCCCGCAGTGTCCAGCCCTGATGGGACAGCACCTCCACACAGCAGGCTCCAGCGCGCGGCCCGCAGTCGGGATCTTGGGAAACAGCTCTTGGTTTGAAGACATTGGTCTCATTTCAGTATATCTCAGCTTTTGCAGGATTAATTTTTATCCAGTTGCTACAGACATCTTATGTGCATTTATGATCACAAACTCATCCATCCACTTGGGCTGCAAGAACCTGTGGTGGACTTGAACCTACTCTAAAAGTGCAATAGAAGGAAATACCTGTGTGGATAGTTTTAATTCAATGTAGCCTTTGTAACCAGTTGGCGAATGAACTAATTTCGTTAAAAATGTAAATCAAATCATTTCCTGTGGAAATAATTTTTAAAGTAAAATGCTATCCAACCTGCCTTCTCCATCACATCATTGAACTGCAGTTACTATAGGCCAGGGGTTTACATGAGGACTGTGAGGTTCTGTTTTTTTTTTTTTAAAAAAAGATGTCTGGTCAGAGATCAGAAGCACAAATGACACAGTATTCAAAGCAAAGTTATAATAAAAAGCAGAATTCCATTTGCTAAACCCCGAAAGCTTTGTTTCAGTGCCATTTTTTGTTCAGAAAGGCTGAGTTGCTGCTGCTGCTGCTGCAGGGTTAATGACCCTGTTAGGACTTGCTTCACGTAGCGAGGACCACTGAGGCTACAGCTTCCATAGCTGGAAACCTTTATGAAGCTGTGTAGTCACTGTGGAAACACAGGTGAACTCTCCACGAGATAGAAATTTCTTAATTGCTTTCTGTTTCAGCTCCCACCATTAAGGAAGGTGTGAGAGCAGAGTTTTCATTTTACTCAGTGTTTAAGACCAATTCAGCTTCCTTAACAGTAAAGCTGTATTTTGAGAGCCTCTTTTCCTTACATTAAAAAAGGAAGTAGCTTTCTGTAAAGCAGTGTGTGCATGTAAACCATGTTAACCTGTATTCCAAACACAGAACACTGAGTAACTAAGACCACAGCCTTCATTTGTAGCTGTTCAAATGCCAGTGCAACATTTTGGAATACCAAGTCCCTTACCAAGATGTAAGGTTTCTCAAATGTGCACTGCACAGAAGTAATCCTTAGAGAGGAAAAAAGGAAGACAACTAGGAATAATAAAAAACCCTACTGCAGAGGCCATTACAGCTTTACTGCCAGCGTACAAGCAGCCATTAAAGTTGCCATCTAGGTGTTACATTCTCACAGTACAAGTGTAAAGCTTTAGATTCAAGATGGAAGACAAGCTGGAACATGACTAAAGCATCAACCCATACCAAAGCTTGTGCTGGGGGCAGCAGCAGTTCTTTCAGTGAGCAACATGTTCACAGAAAAAATGCAGGGGATAGAAGCAACTTGAAAAATGGTATTTCACACTCAACAGACATTAATTCACAATCAGTTAAATACAAAGCTCTACTTGTGTATTTAACAAAAATAGTTCAAAGTTGACATTTCATATAACTGGTGTTAATACAGACATACACAGGCTGGGGAAGGGTCAAGGTAAGCAGCAGAAACAATGGGTTTGTGGTTCAGGGGAAAGTGTTTCACTTTGCATGTTGGCCAGCGACACACACACATTGATGAACATCCATGTTTGAAAGTCGAGTTCTCCAAGTTCAGGATCTTTCCTTCTTCATACAAGGCTTTGTGATGTTCAGCATCTCCCCCCTTGCCCACCCCTGTGAGCATTAACAGCTGAAAAGTGGGATGGAATGGCACTCTGGATGCACCAGGAGGAGGCACTTTGGACACACCTGTCTGAGGGCAGTGCTTACACCTGGGCTGCAAGGGGAGGATGGCAGAGCCGGACAGAGCTCCAGAAGCCTCCCTCGCTGAGCAAGAGGGGCCCTGCACCTTCCAGGGACACTCAGTGCCACAGATCCTTCGGTCAGAGTGAGTCCTGAGCCAGCCAGGGACCACTGACAGGTAACACAGCTCTTGGCCAAGCTCAGATGCATTTGCAGCCATAGACTAACACTTTGCTCCATCCTTTAGCAGAGTTCAAAGGATGATGTTTGTTTTTTTAAGAATATATGTATCCTCATTTTTTCTGGTATTCAGAATGCTGCATTCAGAGGTATTTCCGTAACTTGTAGAGAAACCTTTTCAGAGCTTGATAGTCACCCTATCAGCTGTAATACCACTGGGGTATTGTAAAGAACCATAAACAGGAAAATCCAATTGCCCCTTTTTTCCACCCCCTCCAACCAGCAGTGGAATTTGAGAAAGTGTTCCTGACTTTTGTCATAACACCTAAGTAACGTTATCTCTAGATATACCAGAACAGAAGAAAGGCAAGAAGATTAGGACATTCAAAACCAGCTTTTTGTCCTAATCAATAAGCTGAACACCTGCCTGGAGACAGACAAAATTAGCAAGAGGAAAAGTAACATCCCTTCCCTTAACACACAATGTAACAGCTTGGGGTTATGTGACAGAGAAAAGGAATGGATGATACACCTGCATCCAGGCTGTTTAAAATAATGACACTATGGTGGGAGCTGGGTCTTTAGTTAGCATAGCAGAGTATTCAGGCACTAGTTAGATATGCAAGAAGTTTATCAAACCTTAAAGTATCATATTAAATATCCACGCAAATATATGAAAGATTTGACTGGGTTCTACTTCTGTCCCTTTATTAGGTCAAAAAATGAATGCAAGTGTGTCAAAATAAGCCAATGTCCTGCAGCTTATTACACACCAAATCAAAAATATAGAAAATAAATGATAATCCTATCTACTTACATAAAAAGGTAATTTTTAGAGTAAGTTTCCAGACTTGCACAAAATATGCAGAAAACTGCATACAATCAGTTTCCATAAGAACAGCAGTTTCGTGTAAAAGGTGGGTCAGCCTACTAGCCAGATCTGCTTTATACAAAGCTCTGGAAAATTGACATTTTAACACTGAGGGGCCTGTCCTGCTGTCACTGCAATGGCAAAACATCCACTGCCACCAGGACAAAGCCCTGGAGAAGCCTCTCTATCCCCCACTCACCTTTGCAAACCACTCTCTGACAAGATACAGAAAAAAATACCTCTATTAGGGAGTAACAGTGATTTAAAGGACTGTAACACCTATTCTAAAATCAGTACAAGTGGATCAGGCAAAGGCTGTTAAAATCATAGTTCAGTGTTCTCATCTGCAGTTGTCCTCCTCCTGACCTGCCCATGGGCAAACAGCTGCTGGAGGAGCTGTGCCGTGGCCACCCACCTGACCTGCATCCTTCTCTCTCACTTCAAAGCACTTGCAGTACCTCAAGCTCCTTCCCACCCCATCACATCCTTCTCCCAGTCTCCTGCCACCCTGTTCACTGCAGAGGACTCTGAAATGCAGATGAAAGGAACTACAATAGCACAGCAAGTGTAAACAGTTAGTAGCCTGCCACATTGTTGCAAGGTTTGGCAAAGGGGCAGTTGCCATCCTTGGATGGAATTTGAGACAAAAGGATAATAATGGTTAAGATAAAAAGTGATGAACAGCAAACTTAGGAAAAGCAGTCAACATATTTCAGGGCTCTCAGAAAAACCTGTATCTGGAAGTTACTGAAAAAGTCTTGCACTTGCACGGTGGGCTTGCCCTCAACCCTGAAGTAGAGCTGTGCAGTGTGTGATGGTCCCGTCTGACCTACTGGCATGAATACAGTCGGATCTTCCTGCCCCTCAGAGGCTAAGGCTACTACACACAGCTACCAGGACTTGTGGTTCAGTTCACAGAAGCCTCACAATTAGGGTCATTCCTTGTGCAGTGTTTGATGGAGGTGAAGGTAAAGTGGTTTCTTGGTCAACAGTTGCAATTTCTTCCTTTTAAAGTCAGTGGGTTTTTTGTACCTGTAACCACAAGAAAGTGAGTTAAGCCAAGTCATAATGGCTGTGCAGGACAATGAAAGTAAACTGGAAAGTTCGTCCTGTACAGATCTTACTACCCTAATCTTTTAAATATATCTGACAAGGCTTATTGGAAGCAACAATAAGAGTAGATTTACAGGAACAAACTCAAACCAGTATCTTCTTTGGATTATTGCTTTAACAGTACAAAGATTTCAATATGTAAATGAATGTACTATTTTTGTAGGGAGATTCCCAACATAATACTCTGGATCACAGGAGACCCAGTATACCTACTCAGTACTTCAGAAGTATTCCAACTAGCAAAGACTAAGCACTTTTCCTAGGGGTACCCAGAATTGCAAGGTTCACTCTCTACTTGAAAGAAAAGCAACCCTCAAAACTCTCACTCAGACCTTCAGCCACACAGCAAGGGTAGGATGCTCTCAACCACTGAACCATAACTGGCTGACCTATCTGTCTGCTTACGAGGGCAGGGGGGAAAAACACAACCACCCAATAATGCTTTGAAATGTTCATAAAATTAATTGCACCTCATGCAACAAATCAGATTTTCTTTACAGATGTTCTGTACCAAAAGATTGTGAGTTGATTATTTTTTTAAAATATAGCTGATCTGACAGTCAAGCTAAGCTCTAAATTAAAATCTCCCATCAAGACCTTGTTAACGTCACACAAAACTAAGTAATTGGTCTAGTTTATGAGAAAGGTCTCTAGCCATCTTATTTGCCTAAAAGCATTTTATCTTCCCTTCTTTACTAAAAATGGAATATTCTTTATGGAAGTCAATCCAGTGAGTCCAAGAAACCTTCCTTGATGCAGCAAGCCACATATTCTAACTGAAGTTTAGTTCATGTTCTTGGTCATTGTCATCCATAATTGTGAGTCACTTACAGTTCTATAACAATTGCCCCAGGTTTAATTTCATCCATCTCCATGAAAGCAAAGCACTTGGTGCTAGTAAACTTTTTCTTAGGCTTGTAGTGTTTGAATTCAAAGAAAATAGCTGCACCTAGAGTGAAAAATGGTTTAATAGAAAAGTTAGCAATTATGGCTAATAGTTATCTGCCAAGAAAACTTATTGCTGCCCTTACATTGGAGGGAATTATCTCCAATGCTTTTGTTACTTACTCAAAAGCTGCACTGTCTTTTTACAATGCTCATCAGTCTCACAACAGCTTGTCCTCTTCACTCAATTGCTCATACCCAGGTAACAATGACTAAGCAGATGATAAAGCAACTCAATACCCATGTAGTAGAGCAGCATGCTGCATTTTTATCTCTTTTCATTTCTCCCTTGTCTGCAAGTCATTGCAAGACCAATTGGAAAGCGACAGGATGCAAAAGTCTATTTTTATCCTTGTCTGGATCTCGAGCCCTGCAGCACCAGCTCAGGCACAGCCCGTTTATTAGATCAGAAGCAGCCCAGTGCCTACACTTCCAAAGCTCCTGGGGCCCGTTTCAGGTCTCTGCTACCACATACCTTTTGTTAGTCTTTCAATATGTTTCTGAATCTCGATGTCCACATTAAAATGGACATATGTGTCCTCCTTTCTCAAAGCCACAGGAGTATCTTGCACAGGAGTCAGATCTATCCCATTTAAATCTGCAGGAAAGAAACAGCACGAGAATGGCAGAAGGTTCTCAGACTTTAGGTTCCTGCTTTAAAAGATTTATGAGTCACTTCTAATCCTGCCACAAAGTTCATGCATACCTGGATTTTAGCTCTACACTCAGAAAAGGGGCAATCATGCCTCTTCACAGTCAGTGCATTTTCTTTTTGATTGCAACATGAAAGCAGCTGAAGTTCTGACAGCGTTTCAGGTGAAAATTTAGAATTATCCATCTTTTTTGAAGTGCATTTTTTTCTGCTGTCAGCAAAAGATTCCATTCCCTCTGCACACCAGACTCCAGCAGGTCTTACACCCAAGTGGGATATGCACCATAGGCTGCCCTTCACAGAGGGTCTGCAGGGCACACTGGCGCAGCTCACCCAACTTGTGTCTGCCCTGCTTTGTGCCTGGACCCAACATGCATGACTCCCCTTGGTTTTTCTACAGACAGAGGCACTGCGGGGCCACAGCTGGTTGGACTCAGCTCCCAGCACCGGTCACTGGTTGTGCTGCTCAGGCCCAACCACCTCAGACAACACTGACTCTACTAAGCCTCTGATGTGTTCAGGGGTACCTGTGTCCTCTTACTTTCTCCCCTCTCATTACTGATCCCTTTCCTCCTGGCAGAGGAAGTTGATAATGACATGGCCAAGGTTACAAGTATGGAGTGCACATGTTGTGCTTGGGGCACAGGCTGAGGTTGGGGCCCTGGAGCACCACTGATGCACAGGCTGGGATTGCCAGTGCCCTATCAGGAACAGACGTCTCTCCAACTCTGCAAACAGCAGCTTGGTTTAGTACCAAGGAAAAAACCACTTCAGTGTCTTTGGACTCCTAACAGTGAGAAAAACTTTTCAGAGTTACTTGTCCTGACCAAAAATCTTGATATATAAAGTATCAAAAGGCACCATCAGCAGACCAGGTGATAGCCCGCCCACACACACAGTTTTTGATC
This sequence comes from Sakesphorus luctuosus, assembly GCA_013396695.1. NCBI lineage: Eukaryota > Metazoa > Chordata > Aves > Passeriformes > Thamnophilidae > Sakesphorus > Sakesphorus luctuosus. Next base: position 68,867 of record VWZD01011951.1, on the reverse strand, counting down.
CCATTTTCACATCATTGCTTGGAAGCCACCATTTATAGGTAACTGAGTTTGGAAACAGAGAGACATATGTTAACAGAAAGACTTGTTGGGAGAGCAAGCCTAGCAATACACAGTGTCCCCCAGTTCCAGAAAGGAATTGAGAGCTAACTCTGAAGTAAAGCAGCAGTTTTACCAACATGTAATAAGATAAACACTTCAGTGACAAGGAACAAGGCATGTTTGCTTTACAAGCTCTGATAGGGATTCAAGTGACACTTGATCCTGCCACTCTTCTTTCTCCCAGAGAACATGTCTGGTGGAGGAAGCACTGATCACACATCTAACAAGTATTTTATCCCTACAGTTGGTATCCAATAGCACATCTACAGAGCATACACACAAGGTCATTACCACAACTGATAATAACTAGAGGTTGTTGGCTCAGCTGCAAATTGTTATACAATAAACAAAAAAAACCTCCAAAGATTGTAAAGAGAAGCACAAGTCAAGCAGGGCAGACTAATGGTAACAACTTCAACTACAGGGGCTTCCTGCTAAGAAATACAAAATGGGGAACAGACACTCCCAACAGGAGTGTGAACACCAAAAATCTCAATGTCAGGAAAAGACATCAACCACATTGCCACTTGAAACAGAGAGAAATCCTAGTATTACCTATCCTGGAATGACAAAGAAGGAGGTTCTTCCAGAATTATGGATGTTCTCAGAGGGGGAGGCTGTTAGCCCACCACACTTTGGCCAAAACATCTCACTGCCAAGGCTAACACATATTTTATTTTTTGTTTTACTTGAGAGCTTTGCTTCCCAGCTTTATACTCATTTCTCTAAACATTAAGTCTTGATAAGATTATATTTGTTTTATTACAAAATTAGTTTATTAAGAGGGCAAGAATAGAGTCAGCAAGCTGTGGTTCAGCATCTCCAGAAAGCCCAGTGACCACTGTGTATGTTGGGGAGCACAAGCAGTCCAAACAGGTCTGTACTTAGAGTCAGCTGAACAAGCTGGAATGGAGAAGCACTGCCTGCCAAGTCACTGACTCTCACTCAGGTCCCAGCATGGGGAGGGCACCCTGGAGTGCACAGAGAAGTGTGTATATCCTGCACCAATTCACCTCCCAGTATCTCTCAAATACAGAATTTTTTCACCCTTGATTAAAGCAGAAGCCTTAAATCTACAATAGAAAATGCAAGTAACAACAAACACTTTTCCCAGCAGGCTGAAAATCAATACAGCTTTCAGAAAATGCACTCTCCAAACTAGCAACGAGGAGCCAGGAACAGAAATCATTACCCTTTACGCTGACAGTGATGTAAGGATCAATGCACTGCCCAGCATCTTTCAGACCAATTTTCTCTATGTTGATGGTGAGTAACGTCATCCCGGGTTCAGATGGCAATCTGGGTAATAAAGTACCTGGAAAGAGTAAAGCATATTATTAACCCTTTGTGTCATCTTACAGAAGAGGCCTTGCTTGTCCCATCTTCTCTCATGGAAGATGATGTTCTCCTTAAGGGGTTCAAAGCCCAGGGATTGATATCCAAGTAGTACACAGCACTATGGGAATGTCTGTGTGCAGAGACACACAACATCACTGGACAGATTTCAAAGCCCACACAAAAAAACGAGGACTGTCTCAAGTCAAATCAATTCACAAAAAATAATGCCATAAGAACAGAGAGGAGCTTCGTTTACAGTGTTATTTCTTGCTGTCATGCAGAAAAACTCATTCATGGAACTCATTTTATATCATTTTTGTAGATTATATTTGGGAGGCTGGATTCAATCTGCAGTTGCAGGAGGTTCAGACACTTAATCAGGAATCCCAGTCCATTGAACGTGACTTGGCTTCATGTTGAACTTTTAGATTGGGAGATTAAGGAGGAAAATGGCATTGATGCAAATCCCACAGCACATAAGGGAACCAGAAAATTGATTCTTAATTATCTAATTTTTACTGGCCTCTACTTAAAGGGAAAAAAGTATTTGCATCCCCCAAGTTGCCTTCTGCCTCAAGGAAGTAGTTCCCAGCTCTGCATCAAGAACAGTTTATATCACAACTTGGTGGTCGATATAAATGAATCCTCAAAGTGCTGAAGCAGCTGACAAGAAATCCAAACTGTTCAAACTCACTGAAAACCACAATATTCTGTCATCAACAATGGAGTAGGTTACCTCATACTGAATTTAGCAAATTCTGACACACTTCAAGATTCTCTCCAGTACTAAATGAATAAGCATCAAGACAAAAAAAATGCTCAGACTCACGAGTAAGTTTGATTTGAAGTTTTGGTTTTCTAATGAAAAAAAAATTATCCCCAGACTTGAGATTGAAACAAAGTAATAATTTCCTTTGATAAGTCCAATACGGGTTTTTCCTTGATACTTTTTTCTCTTGACGAGCTAGAGAACCAAGGACTTTTTGTCCTATGAGAGAGACCAGCTTTGCAAGAGGGGATCATGTGTTCTGCTCTTAGAACTAGTGCCACAGCTTCAGCAAGATTTCATGAGCATTCCTGCACCCAATCCCTCTCTCAGGATCATCAGCAAGTCTTGAATTCAGCCCTGTGATGCTGCATGTCTGTATTTCCTGTCTTGCTGCTAGCAGACTCCTGGACTCCAAAGTACCATGTCTGCAGACACTTCACAACATACCACAGCAGAACTCGACCCACTGTTCTGAAACAAAGGCTTCTGACTATAGTGTGAGAAATGTTAAAAGGAAACTTATTACAGTGCCCTCATTTCTGCAAAGCAGCACATGCTCTTGTTAATCCTGCTGTCTGTGTAGGACAGATGTTTAGAGTCCTTATTTCAATCTAAATGAAGGTAAGAAGCAAGCCCACCTTCTCCTGGGCACAAAACTTTTCCCTGCCATTTCTCAGTTGTCTCTTAAAAGCAGCATTGGTCCTCAAGAGTCAAGAACAACTGTACCCTTCAGTTTTTCCTGTCCATAACTCAAAGGGTGATGTGATACTTGATAGAAAAATCACCAGAAAGATGCATCAGACTGGCATTTATAATAAAAATAGTTGCTTAAGGAAAATTATACTGTTCTAGAAATTGCTTTCCAGAATGTGTGAAATTGCAAAGTTGCAATGAACAGAAGAGTGGAGGTCACTTCCAGCAGATAAGAGAACAGTAGGACAGTCTCCTAGGAACACAGTTTCCTTTCTGTCTCTGCAGGAGGAACAGCCAAGCCAGCAGTGGACTACAGCAGGTCACCTGCCAAAGGTGAGTCACAGCCCCCCAGGCAGGCCTGGTGCTGAATCCTCTGCAGCCACCTCACACAGGAGCCATCAGCTGGCAGTGGCCTCTCTATGGTACACCTGCATTGGGGCTGGGCACTCTCACAGCCCCTGCCCCCCTGCAGCAGGCTCACACTGGGGCCTTGCAGGAGAAGACTGACAGCAATTCTAGACACAACCACAGGGCATCTTTGCCAGAGTGGGAAGGGAGCATCTGCAACTGAAGTAAACATCCTCCTGCAAGTGTGTTTCAGTCTCAACAGGGATACAGCCCAACAGCTCTGCCACTGAGACACAGGTGTTCAGGCTCTCCCTTCCCAAACCCCAATTCAGAGATAGGGGAGAAAGTGACAAGTCTCCTGTTGGATTCAAAAATGAAAATGGTTCACAGAAGAACCCACTGGAAGCACAGCACTGTAATAAAGTTGTATATAACCAGGAGAAAGGCAGAAACCTCTGCTGTTAGAGGCAGCAAGTCATTGGCCTGTTCAGCTCCATAAAGCACAGAAGTCTAAGTAAGTAAGTACTCTGTGTGTAAGACTTCCCATAAAATGTGTATTCCAGTAAATACAATCCAGCTACACCTAGCCTTGGCTACACAACTCGGAATGCCTTCATTAGCACTACAGGACTTCTAGAGAGCCATGTAAGGTGTGTCAACAGATATGGGCTTCCCTTTTCCTGGTACCGAAGGCAAAGAAATATCAACACAGCGGTCCCAGTACTGCGATTGTTACCAACAATTGTACTTTGAGGATTGAAACTAAGAGCTGAATGAAGAACACCACAGCTACATGAACATGACCAAAGAAAGAACTGTACATACTAAAAGGTTATCATACCTTCATTGGCTCGTGGTTAGATGGATGGGGCAATGTGATAACGATGAAGCCATGCATGTAGAAGACAAGACCATGGTCAGTTAGACAATACAGTCACACACTGAGCATTAAGGGCATATCGAAGCAAAGAGTGCAACATAGTTCTGTCAATTCAATAGGGAAAGTTCACTTCATTTATAAGGCTCACCCCAGAGGGCTGGAAACTGCTTTTGTTTAAGCCTCATCACCCAGAGGAAGAGCAACAGACCAACTTCCAATCAGGTAAGAAATATGTTAGTAATTGGCATTCAGTGGGTAAACCAAACTCTGTGTTCAAGTACTACAAAACCACTTTAGGGGTTTAGGTTATTGTAGCTATGTATGCAAAAAAAGGAATTCAGAAAAGTCAGACATGCAGTCTATTAAGTAAATGACAATGTAAAAGAGCAGTAAGTTCAGGAGTTGCTCTCACCTGCTCTTAAAAGCATGATCTTACTTAGGAATAATTCTGTAAGAAAGTATATGCCCCAAACCTCTCTTCTTTCAGACCTGGCTACCCTTCTTCTTTGAAAATGATTTAACTGTAAACTCAGTCTGTTTATCACCAACTTACATTCTTTCCTAAGGCCATACACAGCTTCTATGTCCACTACATGCAGACGGCTCTGATGGGTTGCAGAGGTACCTGTTGCCACTACGGCAATGGTCACAACCTTATTGATTCACCAGCACACCGAGAGCTACTCAAGGTCTCTGCTGTACTTTGGACAGATAGAGAATGCCTATCCATTTATAGAATTTATAGAATGCCTCTCCATAAATGGAAACCGTGCACAGCTACATCAGTCCAGTCCACCAGGACCATTTGAGTACACTGCCCTGGCTGACATCTAAGGACACAGACATTTACTCCAGGCACAAGTAATGCAACACCCCAGCTCTTTTGACCATAATTCCAGTACTAGCTCCCTTACTTGTTACCTCGTTTCCAACATACAAAGTTTGCTAACCAGCTCTGAAACTAAAAACTTGTTTCTTCTGCAAAGAAATTACATGAGGAACCTAAAGAACCTCTGTCAGAACATCTAAACTGCCAAAACCTGAAGCTACATGAAGACCTTCTCTAGAATCTATAGGTATCTACAGAATCCAGTTCTGTAAGTGCTTTCATGTGGACAAGGACTTAAGCTTTCAAAACCAACACCCTCTCTTTATCCTCTCAGAGCTTGGCTTCACTCTGAGCCACTGTTTCACCACACAGTGCAACACAAAAATAACCAGCAACAACTTACCACATCTCTAGCAAGCTGTGATGCTCCTTGCAGGAAAAACATTGCCACGATTTGCATTTGAATGCATTTGAAACACTTCATGCAGTACAACTAAGAAAGTGCATGGCATGAAAATACTGAGTTTGAATAAGGAATAAAGGCTAATTAGGGTCGATTGTACCACCCTCACAGGTTATTCATATAACTGTTTCACAATAAGATACTGTTTGCTGAGAAAAAAAATTCACTGGCCCTTTGTGTTCTCCAACAGACCATCAGAGTTTACATTAGCCTGTTGCTCCTCACCGAAACGTTTCAAATCCCAGGTGGATTTGAGCTTCTCAGAGAGAACTTTGAGATGCTACACAGGCTGGCACAGCATGGCAAGGCTAGTACCCCTACCTGGAACTCTAACAGGAAAAGAGTCTGGAGACCCTGCTCCAGCTCCTCCTTCCTCATCATCCTCCTCAAACTCCAAGTGTTCCTCTTCTCCAGGTGCTAAAATCTTCCTGTAAAACACAAGAAAGAAGAATGAGACCAACAACCTCTCATCATCTGGCTTTCAACTCACAAGCCAGCATCGGAGTATAGAGCAGGGACAACAGGCTTTTATGTCATTTCATACTTCTTAACTTCTACCTGTACCTATAAACTGTGACAGAGATTGCAGGAGCTCAGACCAATAGAAATCACAGTGTAAAAACAAGAAACAATACTGGCAATTTCAGAGAGATGTAGGGCTGTACAAAGTCTTGATTTTACCAAAAGCATGGCCTTGATTTTTAGTGGTACCTAGACAAACAGAATACAAAAGTTCTTCTATTAACCAGTTTACACAAAGCAGTACAGCAAGCAGTTGGCTTTGGAAATTCTAGCCAGGTCCCAGGCTATGCTCCCTTTCAGAAACGTATCTGTACATGAAGTGACCCAGTTCTCACTTACCTGAGTGGGACAGGCTGAACATCAAAGGGGAACTCCTTATTGTAAGTGAGGATATTCTTTAGGACTGCAGAGAGGGGGAAAAAGTAAGAATCCATACTCATAATCCAGCATTAATTCTACTACTTTGCATGGCTATGTCCATTCTCATAGCATCTTCACACACAAATAATAGCAATATTTAAAAATAATCAGATCACATAAAAAGCATCCCTCTGCTCTCGTATTTTAAACACCACCAGAGCAGTGATCAAAGCTATATCACTTTAACATTCAGACAGGTGAACTGCAACTCCAACATGAAACCACCCCCACACTCTCACAGACAAGGAAGATAAATGTGGCAATAACCAAAAGCATAATGAGAAAAAGCTACAAGCCCAGGAGTGATGGTAGCAATCTTTGGTGTCTATTGAAAGGAGGTGGGTGGTATTACTGGGCATCAGCTCCAACCAGCTCCATTTTATTGGCATCAGCTCCAAACAAACTGAAGTCTCCAGAATTGACACATGTAGGCTGCACACTGAGGCAGCCAGCACGGGAGATCAAGTGTGCTGGTAACAAAAAGCTTTGGTGAGATTTTCTACTTCTTCATTTCATGTGTTTTGGGGGTCATGTTTGGTGGTGGTGGTGGCCTTGTTTGTTTGTTTTCTCTTTTTATCTCGGATGCCTGGGATGATTGGCAAAATTCAGAAGAGATTCAGTGCAATATTTGAGCACCAAGCCCCACAGACACCAACTATAGCTCCAGCACTCTGTGGACAACAGTTTTAATATTTTTATTGGAAACTTGACTCAAGTTTTAGTAATCGCGACTTTAGCTGTTATTTCCAAATGCATTTACCAGTAAAAGCAAAACCCAAAAGCACATGAATGAAAGAAGCATTTCATGATGACTAAAGGGACTAAAAATTTACAAGAGAACACCTGCTGGGAGAGGCACTCTCCTACCAGACAATGAGTATCCCAGACTGGGTAGGGGGAGAGAAAAAAAATGTGATTCCTCTCAGGGAGCCTTACTTTGCAATAAGCCCTCTCAGAGCAGAGGAAATCTCCCCTTAGAACTACTGAATGAGAACAAAACTCTTTTCAAACAACGTTAAGATTACACAAATACCAAGAGGTACTCAAATACCAGTTATGTTTAAGGAACCACTGCCAGGCCCATCTGCCTGTGCTACAACTCAGCCAGTGCAGGAGAGCTTCCCTGTCTGTCCTCACATTCACATTACCCAGCATGGGCTCCAGCATTAGCTCACCAGACACCATCTGAATGCTCTAAGAGTAAACTATCCCTCAGGGAAACTATAAAGAACTTTAAAAGTCTTTCTAGTCTTTACTCACACTGATTTTTTCTGATTTCTGCAACCCTCATGAGAGGTTAAGTACTGCCTGATTCCAGCCAGACACAATACATAAATACACAGGAAGGTTTAAGCTGCCTTCAGTCAGCACTAACAGACAAAACTGATGCCATGTCTCTCTCTCTAAAGACTTCTGCCCTAAAGGATTGGTAATGCAGATCTCAACATGAATCTTGAGCAGCACAGTCACTTCCCAATAGAAAAGAAGCTGATCAAAACCAGACAGTCACCTTCCCACACAGCTGAGGTTCAGGAAAGGAAGGGGATTTTTATCACTCTCAGAATTCCCCAGCTCTCAGAGAGCTACATCACACGAGAGACAGAAAGTGAAACTGCCCCAGGCAGAAAAATCCCAGTAAAGTGAGATGTCTTAGAGATCATAGGCCCATTATACAGAAGAGACAGAAGCCACAGTAGCTCTCCTTCCATCTTCCAAAGGTTGGTAAGTACTAGATTCCTCTCTTCCTAGTAATCAGTTCCTCTTACTGCGTGAACTGAACGGCCCCTGAGAAAACCCTTCTAGCAATACATTTCAGACATCACTAGAGGGCACAAAATGCTCCACTGACACGAGCACAGGCAAGAGGCACACAGTTTTATAGCTCCTGAACTCCTGATGCTGCCCGAGGCCGGGCTGAGCACACAACACACCCTCCTGCCTCAGAGCCGGAGCCACGCACAGACACACTGGGTGGGCACCAGACCTGCCCACGGGAGCTGCTTTCACACACTCAGACGGTGTTGGGAACAAAGGTGATGCTCAATGTTCAGCTCAGATACAGAATCTCTTGCCTGTTTGTGCAGAAAGCTGTGGGTCAAGTTTTTAAAAAGCTTTCAACTCTCTCTCATCACCAATAGCAAATAATTTTGCAAAGTTGTAACACAGCATTTACTGAAATGCTCCTTTAAACATCATCAGGAATAGCAGCAGACCTACCACACTCAGCCTGGTAAAATATTTATTCAGTTACTAAAAAAAAAAGCGCTAGTCCGTACTTTGAAAAAAAGAAAAATCCTCTTTGTATCTACCACAAGTGTGGGTTTCAGATGATTCAAATAAAAATAACCAGATCACAGGAAAAAAAAATTAAGTTACAACAAACAGGAATCTCCCTTGTAACACTGTGTAAGACATCAAAGCTTTAAAAGGTTGGTTTGGGCTTCTTTTGGTCTCTGTTTCATTTTCAAAACCACGAATCACCTCTGGGAGACAGAGCCCTTCCCCTCTGTACAGGCTGCTGCTGCCTGAGAACGTGATTCACAGAAAGTTCTCCTCGTGTGAGACAGACTAAAGGGCAGATCCCAGCATCATGGTCTCCATCCATCTGTGTTGCTTTTCCAACAGAAATCTCTTTAAAAATACTGTTTTGCAGGTTCTTGTGCAGAAGCTGCCTTTTTGTGTGTGTGTGTGGTGTTGGACAATACTACATTGATTTTATAAGCAGTTGGCCCTTTCTTGAAAGATTTCAGAAGAAATTGTCAACATGAGCCATTAGACCAGGACACATTAACTTGGTAAAGACCACTGTCCGTTTAGATTTTCTGTGCCAGTGATCTTTTTGTGATACCTGTACTGGTTTTATTTTTTTTTAATAGACAACATAAAATAATTCAGATACCAGGCTCTCCAGTACAGCCCAGTATCTACTTGTCTTATAACACACATACACTGAGTTTGACACTAGTTGCTTGGTGGCTAGAATTAACACTCAGGAACACAGGCACAAGGGATGCCCCAGCCTATCCATTGGTACTGTGTATTCTAACACTAGTATAAGCTCCCACAAAGAAAAGGACTTGTGAGATCCAGTGTGCTAAGGAGGACTTCACACAGCGCAGTCTCAAAAGAACTATTTGTATGTATGGACCCTCCTGCACCACTGTTGTAGCACAAACGATTCAGTGACCAATCCTATAAACAAACAAAAGTGGCCAACTGCTTCACTTCCTAAGCTGCATGAAATGTAAGCTTAAGTAGGAAAAGTTAGAACTTGACAACACAAGAAAAAAAAGAGTAAATCTAAGGGCCCTGGTTGTTATAACACCAAACCCAAATCGCTCAGCCATTGTGACAGTTTCAGGCACAAAAGTAATTAAAACAAGCCAAATTGTGTGAATAGCTGTTTTGTGTGAATAGCTGGTTTTGTTCCACCCTAATGGAATGGCTTGACCTCACAAAGGAATCACTTATTTGCATTTCCAGCCCAGATTTTTTTTAGCTTTTTCTGGTGGAACACAAAATAAAATAGACAACACACAAATTAAAACACTTCATGGTGTATTTTATGAAATGGCTGGTGGTGGCCTGATTAAGATTTACTCTATTCAAGATACACTTAAAAACCACAAAACAAAGGCACAATTCAGAGAGAAAGAAGCCAGAAAATCCAAGTCAGACAGCAGCATTAAGAACATCAATGTTCAATTGTTGTCATAGAGGCACCCATTCTCCTCCAAGGAAAATAACTCTGTGTATTTGAAAACTGATGGCAATATACTCTTCCTCAGTTTTAATATAGTTGCTTGTTGTATGAGGTGTGGACTGAATGCACTTCACATTGCTACATTTTTTTTGACAGCTAAAAATCCATTTTCTGAGGGAGGGCAAGATAAGCAATAGGACTGTTGCACTGTAATTGAAATTTTGGACAGGATTCCTCTTCCTCTCCCTCTCCCATAATTCAGTCACTCAAAGGGCATTTGTACAATGGAGTCTAAAACCCACAGTCATTAAACGATTACAACATTTTAAATACTTTGTAAACAGAGAGCAGCAGTATCTATACAAAACAATCCCAAATGAGAGGATTCAGAGACCAGACATGCAAGATGTAGTCTGAAAAAGACTCAGTGTGCCAACACAGAGTTAAACCCTTTCCTGAGTTATGATCCTCACAGACCTGGGGGTTTTGTAACATACTTTTACTTACCATTCTCAGGGAACAGTTTAAAAGCATCTGGAACTCTATGTTTTGGTGGAGATATTAGGGAGTTCAATGCCCCGCTTTCTAGACAAGATTCCCTGTAGGATCCTGTGCAGAAAAGCTCAGCCTGTTCATGAACGGGAAACACTTCCCTGCCCATCATGTTTATCCCCAACATAACCCTTAATGATACAACTGTGTCACAAGCAAAATGTAACCAAGTTCTGTCAGCGTGAAAGAAGCTCTTCCACAGCTGCTGTTCCCTGAGAACTGCAGAACTACAGGATAATATTGGTTAGATGGGGAAGCTCTAATCATAAGGATGCTTTGAGAACAAAGCAGCCAGTGTTACAGGAAGGAAAATAAAGCTGATAAATAGATACTTCCTACATGAAAAAGTTATTTCTGGATTGACATACCAAGACCCAACCCAGGATCAGCTGGGAAAAAACATCACACAAAACCCTTCAAAGACTGACTCACATCCTCACTTTGACTCTTAACTTCATCAGCCTGGTAGCATTACAGTGGGAGGTGACAGGTGATTGGCTACCATGAGCACAAGTTAAATATTTTCAGAAGAAAAAATAAATTTCATGCTGCAAGGAAGAAGACCATAAAGACTTGAAATTCAGTTCAAGCAGGAAAAGTGCAGGTAAACTGTATAATGTACTACTAGATGGATTAAAATACTATTTTGTGCAAAAAATAGCAGCACTCAAATGAGTTATTTGAAAATAAAGATGCACACATTATCTGAAACATTCAGATTACTATACTTTAAAGTTACCTACCTTACATTCCTTAATACACATCAGTTTTTGTCTACACAGTAGCAGACATTTGGAAGAACCACCTAAAACCAGCATCACTGTCAAACCACACTGTGGTCAGTCAGTACTCGTGGTGCTGTCATGTTTTCCACTGTCGTGATAAATGTTACTCACTTAAAATACAAAGATATTACTTACTTGGTTCCAACTTCTTCAGATCCTCAAGCTTAAACTCATCCTGTGATTGGGTGGACTAGGACATTACAAAGAAAGAGTTAGATCTTAGGATGTACCTTCCTTTCAGGCAGAGCTACCAGATCATAGAATAAGCATACAAGGGGCTTCCTTTGTTCAAGTGTACCAGATTACTTCAAAGCTACATCCTAAAGAACCCAAACAAAATCTCCCCAAACAAAGGGTAGGTTCCACACGTGAGGCAGAAAGGACATTACTTCTCATTTTTTGAGAACAAACTTAACCCATGTTCCAAGCTCCAACACAAGATAAATATTTTTAAAGCACCTAGGTGCAAATTCTTACTTACTACACACAGGAACATTCACAGTTCAACACCAAAACATGGGCAGAAATTACACTATACAGGATGAGCTTGACAAAATTCAGTTAAGATTTCACTGCAAATGGAAAAGGAATTACAACCTCTCCTTTCTCCAACTCTGATGATGCAGTTTCCTCGTCTGTCTGTAGCATATACTTGTCTGGTTCTCAGTAAGCCTACCTGACTCACTAACTCAACAGAAAAGTTTTTTATTTTTTATTCTGAGATAGCTCACCAGCAGTTTGGTAAGATGAACTAGCTTATTCTGAGACAACAAGTGGCAGAGCTGACATAAGTGGTGCACAGAAGAGGACTGACTGATGCCTTAGATCATCTACCCCTGTGAACAGAGACACACTGAAGACAAGTTAATAGAGAAAGATATAGGGTTTTATTATTGGAAGTTTCCCAGATCAAACCCAGAGGGGTCTGACTCCCAGGTCAGGAAGTTTCAGGGGTTTTATACCCCTTATTAACATCCAGTCAGTACTCTCATTTCTCTTGAATGCCCACCCAAAAGATCTGTCAATCTACCCCCTTCTTCATGGCTGGGGTGGGGGGGGGCAGTCAGGCCGCCTTCTGTTGTTTGTCCCCTGTTATCTTGCAGGTGGCTGCTCAAAAGCATTTGGCCTTGACAAGGCCTGAAAGCAGCTCCTAAACTCGTGAGAAAGGCACTTAATATGCACACTTAAAATCAGAGTAACTCAGCAGAGACTATATGATTCTAAAACCTTCTAAAATTACATTAAATTCTTAGGCATCATGACATTGGACATCTTCTTTAGGTGGTCTTTTACATGGCCTTTTAGATCAGGTCTTACCTACTATGTCACTGCACCCTTGGCATCTCTTAAGATTGCCCATTGTTTCCAGCATTTAAGGCCTAATAAATTTTTTTTCTTGATTTTGTCCAAGAGCGATTAGGGACCTTGTGCAAGACTATGTAAGGACAGTAAAGCAGCTATACCCTTCCTGTTAGGAGCATGGGAGAAGATGACCACACAGACTAACTGCTTTAACCTCTGCTAAGAAACCATAACCAAACTGCAGTAAATACACCCCTCCCCAAAGCAAAGTGGATGAGGAGTTCTAGCAGCCCCATGAAAGGTTGGAAAATCTTGAGTTACTGCTGAGGAATCAACAGCAAGGAAGGCTGTTCTTGCACAGCATCATCTCCTCAGCTTGGCAGGTTAGGACACAGCCACGTCTCCTGCTGTTGCTCTGAGATGTGTCCCACAATGGAACACACCTGCCCTTGTCAAAGTCACAGTGACTCAGAGCAAGTGCAACTCCTCAGACACCTTAGACCGAAACAGGAGGAGCTAACCAAGGAATTCTTCCAACAGCCGAGAGACTGGCCAGCCTCACTTCATTAGTCCAACTCCATCAGGCTGTGTCCCAGCCTCCAGGCAATTAAAGGCAGCACAGTGAGCATGCTGCACACCTTGAGCAGCAATAGGAAGTGCTCTGGAGTGCTGCTGTGAGGAACTTCATGCAAAATTTGTGTTCAACACTCTTTGTTGGCAAAGAGGTAATCCAGTAACCCAAACTCTGCTTGCACTGATTCATCCCTTCCCCATCCACAGTCTTTTGGAAATTTCTCTCACTTGCCTTTAATTTTGGGGATAAGATTGTGCAGAGAGAAAAAGATACTCACTCTCATGACATGTATTTTCAATACAGAAAAAAAGCTCCAGGAGTAGTTTATAAATCATTGTTTTCACACATTTTCCTACAGCACTGCCAGTATTCATGACTGCTAAAAAGTAATTTTTATTCTACACACACATTCTTCCTCATGGTCTATTATGATTTGTGAAGCAGCTGAATTAGGGCAAGGGTCACTCTGGGGATCTTTCTACCCTTGCATACAAGTTAGGAAGACAAATTAAACAGTTCTGAAGGAGGAAAATGAGGTAAAGAACCAAAGACAAAATGTGCAGTTAACTTCCTGTACAAACTCTAACAGATACTCATACATGCACTTTAAGTCTTTTTTAAGGCAGCCACCTGGGGCATCACGTTGACAAGCTGGAAATTCTAAGTGTTCAAGGGTTTGTTCACTGTATTCATAAGTTGCAGCTATTTCTGAAGACACTAAACAAGCTTTAAAAAGTTGCCTGTTGCTACAGGACCCTGAGATCAGCTCAGCTGGTTCAAACTTGGTTGTAATAATGCCAAGGTCATGGGTTCAATCCCCCATGTGGGCAATTGACTTGAGTTGGACTCGATGATCCTTGTGGGTCCCTTCCCACTCAGAATAGTCTGTGATTCTGTGATGAAGTCATATAGGAAAAAGAGCAGTACCTGTAAAGCTGCACTTCTCAGTTCCAAACATGTTGCAATTTTAGCTATGGTTTTCTGAAAGGGAAAAAAAATAGTTTAGTCCTGGAACTGTATTCTTCCAGATTCGCATTTTTAAAGAACATAAATACAAACAATTGCTTTTTCTTGCAAAGATGTCAGATCTATTATTCAGTACCAGATCATTCAGCATCCAAAGCTTTTTTGATACACAAGGAGGATTTTCTGAAAGCACAACAGACAAACAGACATCTGCCACTTAACTCCCCTCCCACAGCCCAACAACACAGATGGGGTACATTCACTCAGCAGACACGGTAATAATGCCTATCACATCATAAACTGTTTATAAACTCAACTGCTCTCAGGTGATAGGGGACTGAAACAAATAACTCCAAAGCAACCAGTGTATTAACTTCTGAGGACTTGAGTGGCTTGTTCTGATTTGCTCTTTTAGGAGCCATTCTTACAGTTCATCTATCAGGCTCACAACCCCAGCAAACCAAGTCCACTCTCCTCAGCTGTTAAAGCAGCCCAGTGTCTCAGCACTGAAAAAACACAGTCCATTTTTGCAAGTTTTGGTGGGAGAGGAAGTATAAAGGTGGATTATTTTTCTAACTTTCTATTTTTGTGTATTTAAGAGATGTAAACTCCAAGTGAATCATGGAATATATTCTTCAATTCAAATATGTCAGCAATCTAAAATATCCCTGAGCATAACTGTTAAGTAATTTCTCATTTTCATTTAGAAACATAGGAGAGAGAAGGGCTTCAAAACAGTCCATTGCAAGCAGTCTTACTTTGAAGACTTTTATGTCTCACAAAACAGTCACGTTTGTTTCTGTTACTACCAGGTGAAAGGAGGAGTTAAGACTTCCATAACTCTTATCAAGTGGACACAACTGCCTGGTGTATTTTCCCTTGCCTGACCAGCTTTTAGTGAATTAAAACTCAGACTACCTGCAGAGATATGGGCCAGATATAAATTCAAAATGCTCTGTGGAACATTTACAGAGCAAGAAAACCATCAAGGATGAAGTTACAAAGAAAAGCAGCTTATTTTCAAAGTAAGTTTTCCCCTCAGAAGGAAGATTAAAGTTGAAATATACACCTGTAACTCATTCTCTCCTTTTAAATCAGTAAGCTGCATAAAAAGAGATCCCCCACGAGTTCAATAAAAGGGGAGGAAAAGATTTGCTGGAGCAGAACTCTAGCATCAAAAAACTTCAAGAGTATGGGCACCTGGCAAGTTACGCAGTGTCAGTAAAAAGCCAAAAAGGTGGGGTTTATTTTTAGGACTCCAAGAGGTTGGCAGCAGTAGATAAAAACTAGGCATGCTTTCATGGGTACCTTCCTCTGTCATCTGCCCTGAGAAATGTCACAACTACAGAGATGTCACAAATCCTCCTCAGTCAGCTCCTGGACACCACTAGTTTCAACAGGCTAGGCTAAAAGCTAAAGGACTCCAGTTTCAGTTCACTTTAGGGCACACTGGAAGTTGAAAGAGTTCAGGAGCTGAATCATAAGCAGATTAGACATCAATACCTCAAGGACAGAGCCAACAGCTGGAGTGTTCATTTGCCACCACAGGCTCATCAAAGATTTCAAAGCCATTTCTCCCCAGCTGGCATCTCCTCTCACCTTAAACATTCTGTTACAACATGACATCAGGCCAGACTTTACTTTCTCATAGATTTTACTACTGTCCATGGCATGGAGGTCTTTCAAATTTAGTTCTTCTGAGCACTCTGCAGGAAAGCCGTGAGTGCTGGGTATTAACACAGGACACAGAGTTTTCTCTCTGCCGAGGATGCAGCATGTGCAGCAGGGAGGTCCTTGGGAATTTCAGCATAGAGCAACATGACCTTATGCTTGCATGCAACATGGCAGAGAAAAAATATTAACAGTTCCATTTCTGTGGAGGTTCATTTTGCAGTCTAGAGTTAGTCAATAAATTCCCACTTCCCCAAAATAAACTCTGTTACATAACAGAGATCCATGACTGGATCTCCGGCATAGCTTGTAAAAACACGGATCATAGAATCACAGAATCGACTGGGTTGGAAAAGACCTCCAAGATCATCAAGTCCAACCCTTGGTCCAACTCCAGTCCATTTACCAGATCATGGCACTCAGTGCCATGGCCAATCTGCGTTTAAAAATCTCCAGGGATGGTGAATCCACCACCTCTCTGGGCAGCCCATTCCAATGCCTGATGACTCTCTCTGCAAAGAATTTTTTTCTGATCTCCAACTTCAATTTCCCCTGGCAGAGCTTGAGCCCGTGCCCCCTTGTCCTATTGCTGAGTGCCTGGGAGAAGAGACCAACCCCCACCTGGCTACAACTTCCCTTCAGGTAGTTCTAGACAGTGATGAGGTCACCTCTGAGCCTCCTCTTCTCCAGGCTAAACAACCCCAGCTCCCTCAGCCTCTCCCCATAGGACTTGGGCTCCAGATATTTTGAGAAAGAAAGGAGCACATACAGTCCTGGATTCATTGTGAGACTTTCGGACCCACACTGCACACAGGGGTGTTGTGGATTTATTTACATGTACTTTCAGGCTGCATGGGAGGACACCAGGTAGTACTACAAAAGCAGACTGTCAGTCCCTATAATTAGAACACACCACATCCACCTAATCAGCTGCAGTGTAACAAAAGGAATTCCTTTTCGTATTTGAGAACATCTGGAAAGATACATTTGCAAAGGTAGATTCTTAAAAAGGAAGGTGTGAAGTAATGGGTAAAAGAAAGGAATCCAGAGATTCCCTAGGGAAGGGAGGGGAATCTCTGAGGTTTCACTACAGCTCTAACATTTGCAAAAACCCAGCTGTTCCAATGCTTTGGGTGTTGACTGCTGAGCAAAAAGCATGCCCATTCTGTGTTAGATCAAAACCCCTCCAACTAAGCAACAGAAAGAGGGCTACAAGCTTGCAGGGTGCCACCACGCCCCACCATGGAACAGATTTTCAACTGGCTCTTCCCCTCCCCGTCTCTCATGCAGAGCATTAAGCCCACACCATAAAGAAGGTCTCAGAAGCACTGCTCAACTCCAGTCTCCTTTGGCAATTCACTAGTAAGTTCAGCAACTCCACTATTCCCTATCCTGCACATTCATAACTGTGTGTTCTGAAAACTGCCTGAACTAGGAACTTCCTAACAGAACAAAGACCAATAAAAAATGTGTGTCCTCCGGCTCCTGGGGGCTTAAGGGCAATAATGGCTCTAGAAACAGATTAATTTAAGAGGGTTTGGGAGTCTTAAAATAGTAAAGAATAGGTTTTATATGGAATCTATTGAAATATGGCAAGCTCCCAGCAGGCATTATTCATAACTATTTTTTTAAGGGACCACACCCAACCCAAAAGTTAAAAATGCAGCTAAACACTGCTATCATTTTCAGCTGCAACTATCCCATGCAAAGGCTCCTTTTTGCAGCAAGGAAAATATTCTGTATCTCCTTAGAAAGACTGAAGCCATAATAAACTTTGCTAGTTTAAAATAGTTAAGATTCAGTTTTATGTAAACTCGTGATTAGAAGGCGAAAAAATCAGTTGGTCTTGTAGTCAAGGTTTCTTCAGTGCAGTTGTGTGAGTAATGACTGTGCTAACTGTAATGCAGTCAGAGATGTTTGCATAAATACAGAGCCAGAGCAGAGTTTGGCTTTAAGGAGAGGTCTAAGCTGTTAGAAGACCAGTAGTTTCATGAATCATGCTAAGACTGTTCAACAGTGCTCTTATTTCAGCAAGTTATCACTGCATAAAAAGCATGATTTTCTACTACAGAAGAGAACTCAGCCTAGCACAAAAACAGTTACTCGAGAAGCAACAACTGCGGTTGGAAGGGGCTTTAAAGGTCACATTTATTGCAGAGAGAACTGGGTGAGAGTAACTGTAGCTGGAGGCAAGCTGACAACCACGGCCAAACCTAACTGCAACAATCCATATCCCAAAACACAGTGGCTGATCATGAATGAAGACAGGATTTTTTAGAAAATGAAGGTAAAATAATGACCAGCAGGATTCAAACATTAAGACTGAGGTAAATTCACCAGTAACTGTAATCTGGTAATATTCCACACATGCAGTTTCTAGGTGATGAAACTGTTGCACAACCTCCTTACAGCTGTTGAAGGGTGATTAGATTTAAATGTAATGATTTTCAGTTTACAGTATCTGCAGAGAAATTCTTCAATAAAATTCACAATCACTAATGAGGATTCCAGCACTTTCAATTATCCAAGTCAAGACAGAGCCTTCCCTAAGGACTAAAACTCCAGAATTATGCCCAGAATAGTTATGAAAACCTCTCAGAAGCTGAAAATACAAGATTGAACAGCAAAATCTGAAGACCAGTCTGCTCTATCAAGGCAAGTAGCATCCAGTGTTTCAAAACACATTGAATTCAGATCAACAGCAAAAAGGCAAGATATGAGTATTTAAAGTCTGAATTCCTACCATAAACAATACATTTATTATAAGATACATGATAACTAGCTGACGGTATGCCTAGGAAAGAAACTGGTGGTATCTGTCAAGTGGCTTTAGATTAACAGATTGTATGATTACATTAACAAATAACACATCATCAATTATGGTGTGGCCATATCTGCACTGTAACACCACCTGTGATGCAGGAAATAAACCCAAACGTGGTAAAAGTTTATAGAGGCAGATAGGGCTGAGTATTTGATCCTTGTCCTTTTTCTGTGGCTGTAAAGTGAGTAGCTTTCCCTCGTACAAGGGAATCACTACTGAAATCCAACTACCCCACAGAGTATGTCAAGAAAGAAACAATGACAGCATCACACTAAATTTCAGCGGTATGTGTGGGCCCTTGGAAAACAGGTAACTGGGAATCTACACAAAAACTGGAATGAGGGTAGATCAAGCAACTGGCAATCATAATGAGCTTCACAGCCTTTCAAGCTATAAAATTCTGCACGCAGCCTTGGCCAGTGATATCAGATAAGCAAACCCTGAAGTTTACACGCTCTTCTACATTCAAAAAAATAAAGAGTTGGCTCTTATACAACATGCAGAACCTTGGACAGTCAAGATAATAGGGAAAGATGGGTTTTGGAACCATGAAGAAATATCGTGCTTGTGGATGCATTGGCAGAAGCAGAATTGAGCAAAAGTAGCTGTTTTGGTAGCTGATTTTTTCATGGGTGGCAAGAAAGAAGATACACTTCTGCTTAACCAAACTGCTTGCAAACCCAGCAGTGTGCTAAACTCCAGCCCTACTTCTTGGCATGTGAATGATACCAGCAATGATAGAAATTGGTCCTGATCACTAAATGATACAGTGGCTGAGCCCAGCAGAAAGAGGGAAGACCAGAACAGCAAGGAAGTTTACATGAAATGAAAAGATTTTGTTGTAAAGGGTTTTAAATGTTTCTTTCAAAGAAATAGCAAGACTCCTCCTTTTGTTGTGACTGGCATTCCTTGTAGTAGAGGTGGGAGAGTGTTTCTCCAATAAAATGTTGAGGAATTGGGCTGTGCATGTGGCTAATGAAATAGTTCTTGCCATTTGATAACCAGACTCAAAGTTTCAACGCATCAGCCACTTACTGATCTGAAAAAAACAGCAAGTGACATAAATGCAAACTTCTTTTATAAATTATATCAGCTTTAGAAACGGGTATCACTCTGCAAGGATTTAAAACCACCACTCCTGACTTTTCTTTCTCCAAAGACTGTTGCCTTAAGACATGATTGCAGTTGTGCATCTAACATCTGAGGTCAGTTATCTCCACTTCCTGAGCCCCCCAGGCCTTCCCTCATTGCTGACCTCATTCACTTCCACAATCTGGTCCAAGGTCCTTTTCATAAGACTCAGGGAACATCTGGAAGCAAAGCCCTGTGCGGTTCTGGTTCCCATACTCACAGGAGATGATGTCTCCAGAAGTGAGATTAACAACTTTGCCTTCATAAATAACTACATTTTCAAAAGTCTCCACGAAGGGCAAACACGCAGCAAAGATAACAACAGCTAAGAATGATGGAGAAAGCCACCAGCAAGGGACAGAGAGCAGAAGCAATCAAAGAGTAAACAGCTGTCCAACTTTAACAAGACTCTCAAGTTCAGGACAAGTGGACCAAATCCTTCTCCAAGATTATGACTCAGCTTAAGGCAATCATGATCTTTACCACCTTTTTTGCAGAAGGCAAACAGAAGGTGGAAGACCAGCTCTTTCCTTTTCTTATTGGTAGACATCAAGGAAAAAGTTACAAACCTGTCAGAGTCTATGTAAAGGTGCATTTCTTTGTATGATTTTCTCTAAACACATCAAGTTCATCTTGAATTTCTGCAGCCAGGACCTGTTTTCAGGACTAACATTTCCAAGCACAGATCCTATTACTCTTTCACTCTATTACCATAAGTGAGATTCTGAGCTAGCAAATGTCAATTTCCTGGTAAAAGCATTGCTCAAACAAGTGACCTTATGACTGTGAAATCTAGAAATACAAGTCTCTAGTTTGGTAATCCTAAGAAAAGTATGCCTCTATAGATCTCATATCTCAAAAGATTTTATTTTGCAGTAAATGCTGAAGTATATGGGACCTCAGCTAGCACTGTCCACTTAAATCCCATCACAGAACTGCAGTAGTATGTTGCTGAGAGGAGAAACAGCCTTTTCAACTGAGGGGAGGGAAGAGTAAAGTAACTCCAATATTTTGAAAGATTATAAACAAATGATGTTCTAAGAGGCTGCTAAGGGAGTATTCTGCCAGGACCCTTCCCTGTCAGGTGTTCCATGTTAAGCCAACATCCCCCTCACACACCCTCGATGTCTGCGGTCCAAGACATTTTGTATTTAGACCTCATGACATAAATTGTGCTAATGTTGAATAAGCAAGTTATCAAACATCATCCAAAAAAAGAAACACCCAGGTTATTAAAGACTCTGGCCAACACACATGACATTCAATACTACACAGCAGAGCATCCATCACATCTAATGACAGCAACTGTTTTAGCTGTGCTGGGCTCTGTTTCTGTTTGTGCATAGTGAAGGAGGAAAAAAGGTCTCAAAAGGCTCTGGCCTGTGAGATAAAAAAAACATAACACACATCAACATCTCTGAGTCAAGCTCCTTGACTGAGCAAACAGCAATGCTCACCTTCTGATCTTCTGTGAACTCCGAGTTGTTGTGCTGAGACTGCGCCTCTTTTTGTAGGTGTCTTGCTAATCTGGATGGGGGAAAAGAAAACTGTAGAGTGGGAACACAACACAAACACACATTTTTCCCCTCAGCACCAGAAAATGTATCAGCCAAAATGTCCACAGACTGCTGCTCCAAACAGTTTCTGGTATCTTTCTTGGTTTTGTATTTTTGGGGTTTTTTTTAAAACAAAGTTTTCTATAGTCATGGTGGTCCATATTTAAAAAAAGAAAAGAAGATGGACAAAATGTGCAACCACATTAGGCAGGAAAGACTCCATATATAATGCATCAGGAAGGGAGAACAGGTAAGAAGGTCCTTCTAGCCAACAGCCCCTTTTATAAGCACTGACCTTTTTCCTCTCACCATCCTCTCCTTTCATAACAAGAAACCATAGGCCCTGTGAAGACCCACTGTGGTACAATCCCACATGCATTCCATAGGGAGAGCCTGAGGCAATCAGATTGCCAGGAGGCACAGATTGCCAGGATGGGAGCACCCTGGGTCATGGCACATGGTCTCCCAGCACAGGAAGCCAGGCACAGGGCAGCTTGGCCCAGGCTGCCAAGATGGATCAGCTCACATTTGTGCCTGTCAGCATGGCAGGCGGAGCAGAGGACCCCGCCCCTTGTCACCACAGAGGCAGGAGTATCAAGGGGTTTGGAAAGTAACAGTAAGGGAACAGCTCAAGAAAGCGAAAGGAAGCTGGAGGGAAGCTATGGGAAGAGTTACAGTTTCCGTCCGGGGAGGAAGGCAAACATTAAACAAGCAAAACCTCTGGGCAATTGTTGCCATTCTGTGCAAATAATTTTTTTTACAAGCAGAGCAGGAGGGAGGACAGGGGTTGAGGGGAAACCCAGGGACAGCAGCAGTACCCGGGACATCCTAATACTCTTTGGCCTGGAACATCCAAGTTAAAGGGATCCACTGTTCAAGGGATTCTGCTTCTCTCCACCACTGCAGGGGGCATTAGCTTGGGTTTTGGGGGGAGGTTAAAATGCATACATCAAGATGCACACAGCAGAACAGAACAGGTTATCATCAAGGACTGTGGTAGAAACAAAAATCAGAACTCAAATTCTTTGGTTTTCCTCAAAATAAACTCTCTTAAAACCCTGTAAGGATTGAGGCCATTGTAGCTTTTAACTAGCACCAGTGAAAACAACCAAACAGGACAAGTAACTGCATAACTTGGTGGTGTTCCCTTCATAAATGGGGAAAGAGGGCAGCTGAGAAAAGACAAAAAGTATAAACATGCCTGAACCAAAACGTACACTCCTTCCCTACTGCCCTGCCATATGATATGCAGGACACTGGGAAAGGGCATTAAAAGTAATGACTTAAGAAAACATCACCACAGCAGCAACATGCCACCCACACGAAGCATCACAGCATTGTCATTTCTGCAAGCATCAATAACACAGCCTTCTTTCCATTTGTCACTAATACAAAAAAAAAATCTACTGTAATCCGAATAAATGCATCTGGCATCCCACTTGAAGCTCGTTCAAAGTGGGATTGGACCAAATTCCACAGATGGGGATATTCAACAGGGAAGCCACTGCTGAGCTCAAAGGGCTCCTGTGTAAGTAAGCACCTGAATGAATGAAGGCCAAGCTTCCTGCACATCCAGGAGTAACAAAGAGCTGAGGAGATGGACACAGGAGGTAAATAACTGTTTTAGATCAGCAGCCATCAGGACTTGACTTTCCACATGTAAGTTTTCTCAGCATCAGCAAGCTCAGTGTAACCAGCTTCTCCCCAGGCTCCTGGTGTTGAACAGGACAGACTGTGCCAGCGTTCACAGCATCTGGACAACAGCAGCACCACACTTGTTCATCCCATCTCAGGATGCCATTGGAGAAGGCAACAGCAAAAATCCATGCTGTGATGTCTCTCCAAAACTACAGGCTGGTATCTTGTCCTGGTGCAGCTTTATTTGCAGCTTCTACCATACAGCTTGAAATTGTTATTAATTTACCTGCTAAATCTACAAGCAGCAGATATACACACAGAAAAGGTTTGGCTCCTCCCTAGGAAATACCTCCCCGTAATCCCTTGATCTTCCCTCTCCTTTCTTCTCAGTCCTGGAACAACAGAGTTCACCTACTGAGGCCTATTCAGTAGAAATTCACTGATAAGAGCAGCTTACAATACACTGGAGGAGCTTTCACACCAAGATATCACACTGCTCCGAAGCCAGAGCAGAGCCAGGGTGTGGAGATCACCGCAGTTCTCATCTGACAAAAGTGATGGAGGAGGAAGGGAACAGAAGTTGTGCTTTGACTCTCACATTGGACTGTCTGCAAACATTTAGTAACCTCACTTATCAGTGAAGTGTGTTCAGAAGGAAAAGCCCAAAGACTTTTCATTCTGAAGAAACATCACTATATGAAACTTGCTGCCAAGACCGTTAAGATAGTTTTAAGCATTAGGATCCTACTGGACTCCTTGTAGATGTCCACATAAGGGCACTTAGTAAAAATATCTTTCACTTTTCAATGAGTTCTTTTTTCAGGCCGAGATACAGATCTGGAAGAGAATTTCTTTTCATCCTTGTGCCAAGGTTTGGATAGTAACTGCCTGCCTTACTCAAAAGGCCATCAGCAAACTGCAAATAACTGAACTTGCATTATCGTGCCTGGTGAGTGAATGAAATGATGAGATTACAGCCTCTCATGGCCACGCTGTTCATGGCCAGCAGACTAGTCACTCTGAATGGCAACTGAACTGGTAGCCAGCATGGTTACAGCCCATCCCATAACATGAACAGTCCCGAGCAGTGCTAGAAGATCCCTCAGGGAACATCCCTTCAGCTGACTTTCTTTTGGGAACAAGTGCAAACCCTCTTGACAACTTCCAGAAAATTCACCATGAGAAATACTGAAATACTCAGATCCCAAAGAAGTAACTCATCCTCATGGTTCACAGAGCAGTAGGGAAGAACATCTGACTAAAGCTACCGAGTCTGTTCCTAAGGACACCAACAGTGCCCTACAGCCAATACGGCTCTGCTGCCCGAGAATTCATGGATGGTGCAGTCCCACCCAGTGCCAGCCAAACTGACTGGGGTGCCCGGTTCCCCACACTCCCACCCTGGTTTCATCAGGAACTTAACGCACCAGCATGTGAGGAACCCCTTTTCACTCGATGGGTTGGTTAGGGCTTCTTTTTTTTTGCTTAAGGCTGATGCTTCTGCAGCCCATTTGCCAGGTCCACCCTTCCTCACAAGCGTGGTTGCGATGGGATGGGAGTATTCCGGCCCAGGGGTGCCCGGGAGGCTCCAGCAACCAACCACCCCCGCAGCCCACGCTCACAGAATCACAGATTGGTTTGCGTCGGAAGGGACCTTAAAGACCATCCTGTTCCTCCCCCCCGCCACGGGCAGGAGCACCTCCCACTAGACCAGGTTGCTCCAAGCCCCTCATGGGAGGGCAGGACGGGCCGGCTCCCGCCTCGACCCTCGGAGGGCACCCGCCCCGGGGGCCGCCCCGGCCCCGGCCTCGGCCCCGCGCCTCGGCGAACGGCCGGCGGGGCTGCGGGGGCGACGGGACCG
>VWZD01011951.1:0-43351 GCA_013396695.1 Sakesphorus luctuosus | reverse complement strand
AGGCCGGGCCGGGGGACCCGCGGGCCTGTGAGGGACCGACACACCGACTGGGCCAGGGAATCCTGTGAGGGACCGACACACCGACCCGGGACCTCGAAACCATGTGAGGGACCGACAGACTGACCCGGAACGGGGGGTCCTGTGAGGGACTGACAGATGGGCCCGGAACGGGGGACCCAGGGGCCTGTGAGGGACCGACACACCGGCTCGGGGCCGGGGGGTCCCGTGAGCGACCGACAGACCAGCCTGGGCCGGGGAGGTCCTGTGAGGGACTGACAGACCGACCCGGAACGGGGGTCCCCGGAGGCTCGGAGCCCTGTGAGATTGGGACCGACACACCGACCCGAACCAGGAGGTCCTGCGAGGGACTGACAGACTGACCCGGGGCCTCGGAGCCCTGTGAGGGATCGACAGACCGACCCGGTTCGGGCGGTCCTGTGAGGGGCTGACAGACCGACCCAGAACGGTGGTCCCCGGGGGCTCGGAGCCCTGTGAGGGAGGGACCGACAGACAGACCCGGGCCGGGGGTTCCCATGAGGGACTGACAGACCGACCCAGAACGGGGGGTGACCGAGTGTGGGATACAGCGCTGCGCAGGTGGGTGGGGATGTCGCGGTAGGGGCTGACACGATGAACAAATCGCGATAGGTGCTGGCACAATGAACAAAACTGCTCGGGCAGGAGGACCACACAGTGCCAGGAGGTCGCTGCTTGGCAGATCTCCTTGGGTTTTTGTTGGTTTTCTTTTCAGTCAAGCTGCGCAGTGTTTTGTAAGGATGAACTTAAAAGATTCCAAAAGAGCCATTAGGGTCTCAAGTGCAGCATCCTGCTCAGAGCATGGTCAGCTCTGAGGTCACCCCGAGGTTCTCAGAGCTTTGTCCAGTGAGATCTAGAAAGCCTTTGGGAGTGGGAGACCACTTAACTTCTTCCTCAGTCCTTCTGTTCTCCTGGTGAAGGAGTTTCTCCTTTGATCCAATACAGTCTTCCTGTGTTTCAGTATGTGCCCATTCTGTTTCATCACTGCTGTGGTGAAGCTCCTTGCAATGCTTGTGTTACGTGCTTGCTGAAATTGAGGGGAAATTGAAAAGTTTTACCTGTACTCTCCTGAACTTCCAGGTCTGTCACATGTAAGCAAATAGATCCATGTTTCCAGTCAGGATTACTTTGTGGTTGCAGGTTCATCTATACCTATGGCCCTGCAGTAAAAGCTACTCTTAGAGGTTTCAGCCTCTTCTCCCGGGCAGATAGTGATAGGACTAGAGGAACTGGCCTCAGGCTATGCCAGAGGAGATTTAAGTTGGACAGCAGGAGGAATTTCTTTATATAAAGGGTTGTTAAACATTAGAATGGACTGCCCAGGGAGGTGGTGGAGTCACCATCCTTGGAGGTGTTCAGAAAGTGACTGGAATGTGGCACTTCATGGCCTGGTCTAGTTGACAAAGTAGTATTTGGTCACAGGTTGGACTCCGTGACCTCAGAGGTTTTTTCCAGCCTTAGTGATTCTGTGATTCTGAAATATTTCTCATGTAATGACCAGCTATGTTCAGCCTTATGGAGGAGGTAACAAATGTGGGGATTTTTTTTACTAAGAAAGTATGTGCTCATATAGAGCAAAGTAGGTGATAGATTTTTTCCTAACTTTAAATAGTTGCCTCAAAAAGCATCTGTATTTCAAGAGAGTGAAATTCTCAAACTAAGAACACTGAACACAAGGCATACCTAAGTGCTCCATTTCAAGGAGAAATCTCACTTCAAATTAATTTCATGCCTAATTGTTTACGTTTGGAATGTGTTTTTATGAATAGGGAAGCATGACTTGTAGCACCTCAGTTGTACCTGTTCCTGCAGCTGTTCTTCCCTTCCTACATTTTAGATTTGGTGTAAACAACACTACAGAAAGAAAATGACCCACTGGTTCCACCGCAACCCTTTGAAGGCTACAGCTCCTGTTTCATTTAATTATTACGGGGTAGCTACTTCTCCAGCTGCAGCAAAGGTTTGCAAGTAAGTGTTCCTGTGACTAACTTCACTCTGTTTGGAGAGCATCCTTAAAAGCAGTGGTTACTCTTCAGTTTTTGTGCTGAAGATGACTGAAGAAGTAGGCAGAGAGACAATAAGACCCTGCTAACACTGAACATTTGGTTACAAAGAATGAGTTCTCCAGTTTTCAAGTCTCTGAGTGCATAGCAAGGCCAATTACAACAATGCAGCATCAAAAGAGGAAACATTCTTTGTATTTCTGATGACTGTGCATTCCTGTATGAAGGGGTGCTTAATTTCCATAAGTGGATAAGGCCTGACTGTTCTATTGTGGATAGGAATGTAACGAAAAGAGATCTCAGCTTATTTTGCAGATCTATTCTTATCTCTTCATCTCACCCCATTCTAATGTTGAAGAATGTTCCTGCTTTTTTTCTTCCCTTCCCCTGCACACAACTCTTGGTAGGTAAAGGCAGTTATTTTAGTTTGTGTTATAACAGTAGTTTCAGCACTGATTATCCATTCCTGTCTGTCCAGAATGGATTGTGCTAAAGAGTCAATTATGTATCCATGGGAGAAAGGAAGATTTTTCTCTATTTATTGTGATTTTCCTCATAAAGTCCCTTTCCTGGCCTTCAAGTAGCTAAATTCAATGCTTAGCTTCACCTTCTGAGCCAAAAGGAGGGTGCTTATACGTAGGTGGGTACTCTCTTAACAGTATATTTTGGAGTAGAATTTCCTAGGTTTATTTTTACTTTATTTTTTTCTCCTCCATGTAGTGATTTGAGGTTATCTCGAACACGACTCTTGGAGCTGTTCACAGACTCGAGTTGCAATCCAGAAATGATGAAAAATGCCACTGACTTGTACTTCTCACTCCTGCAAGGTAGGAAGATTTATTAGTAATGCTACTGATATATCAAGATGTTTATCAGTTGAGTTTTCATGGCACTTCTCAGAATGGGTGTTGTGCTGTTCCTTGTGTAAGGAAGGAGAATATCTTTGTGGGTTCTGTGCTTGATACCAGTCATGGGAACTTGCTGGGCTCTTTCTGTGCATTTCAGTGTGCTTTGTGACCCTGCCAGTACTGTGTGTCCTGTCCTCCTGCTTTTAACCTCTTCCTGCTTCCTGCTAGAGGAGAAAATGTTTGTTTTTCTCTTAGATGGTGGTGAGTTGCTCCTTAAGTATGAATTGAGTTTATTAATCTGATAGGATTCACTCTTCAGTGTAAACTTCTGGTTGATCTAGACTTAGTGCAAGTTCACACTTGTGCTGCTTGTCTTAGATGTACATATAGGTGCTCATTAGGACAGTATCTCCATTTTCAGTAGATGATCACCTGTGATCACCCATTCCTTGCAACCTTCCTCCTGCCAATATTTCAATAATTCCTCTCAGCCAAGTTGCTTAGGCCTGAGTTTTCAGGGATCAGCTGATGCATGGAAACTGTGATCTTTCAGTGTGTGGGAAGTGAAGCAGCTCATGTTGGTTTAGTTCCCTCAGTCCTTGAGAGGGTGTAAGCCAGTGCCACAACTGGATAAAGGTAAGATAGGAGTCTGTGTTGCTGCAGTCAATATTTGGAGAGTTTCTTCAGGAAAACATCCTGCTTGGCCACTAAAATCTTCTGCATGTGAAAGAAACAAGTATTTTTCATCTTTATAAACGTGTGACAGCACCTAAAACTGTAGCCCAAATAGCTGCTGTGGCAAGTTTTGAGTTCTTAAAGTCTGTAAGACCTGATCAGACCAAGGTCCTTCTTAAGCCTCCCTAAAAATTCCTTGGGCCTGTATATGCTGGGATTTGAATATCTTCATCCCACTGACTGCTGCTTTCTGGACTGCTGGACATAAAGAACCAATTTTCTGTAGCCCCAGAGACAAATGAGATGATGACTAGGAGAGTCCGTGCTCATAAGCCTTCTGGAAGCTTTTCCTGGAATTTCCTGATCGCCATTATGGTGGCAGGGACAGCCACTCACTCACCTCAAGGAACTTCAGCCATCCTGTACATGGGTCAGTCCAGCTCCTCACTGTCACTATATGGGACATACAGACATCTGCAAGGTTTTTCTTGAGCAGTTAAGACTGAGTTGATTTGATAACCTGCTGGGCAAGGAGTTTCTTGTAGTAGCCAGTTTGTTTTGTTCTGTATCTTTTTCTCAAGATACTGAGGAATAAAAGTCTCAGGAAGTAACATGGATTTTTGATGCAGAAAGAAACATTCCCTTATCTATATTTGTATTCTTATTGATACCTCTCCTTCATTGCTTGTTTCTGTTTCTTACTTTGAGATTGCCTTTTTTTTATTCCATAGGTTTTATCCTTTCACTGGATAACTCTTCCCAAGAGTGCAAGTTGAGGTATATTCAGAACTTCAAGTGGACAGACACGTTACAAGGCCAAGTTCCAAGGTAGGTGGTGCTTCTGTGAGTACAGAGAATACAGCTGCTCTCTGCTGTTTTGTTACAGATGTGAATGTGTGCCAGCCCAGGCCTGAAGAAAAGCTGAGAAGCGTAGCAAACTGTTGGACACAAAGTAGTTTCCAAAAACATGGTACTTTGTGGATTTAGTAACTGTCCTGCTGTGTTAGATGTTCTGAGGCGTGTGTGGCCTTTATGTAAAGGTGTGGTAATGCACAATAATGCTGGAAGGAGCCGCTGAGCCTTGGCTGACCTACAAGCTGAACCTGCAGTTGCCTACAGAAGTACAAAGAAGAACCTTGAGGGTAGTGGTGAATCAAATCTGATAATGTGGCTTACAACAATTTAACCCTTTTTCATTTGGCACTATTGCCTGACCAGCAACTTCTCCGTGTTTTGACGTACCAGTGTTGCTGAAGATCTGACTTTGTTCTTGTCCTCTGAAGCTCCTGGTACATGTACTCTCGGTTCAAACAAACACATCTTCTGTTTTAAGCAGGAGCATAGATTTGTAACCTTCTGGATTATTCAGTTGTCCCTTTCTAGTGTAGGTAATTGTGTTGTATAGCCATACCTGCAAATTTGTCAGGCTTTAGCTAGAAGTGCTTGACTCCCTCAAAGCTTTTTTTCCCCTTGAAAGAAAATCTGTTGATTAGGAGTTTCTTTAATTTTCTCACAGTCACTCACACTTGTACTTATGCCAACTTTATTCTTCCCACTCCCACACCTTTCTTTTTGAAAAGTTTGCTAGTTCCTAAACCATACTGAGCTTGGGATTACAAATTCAATGTTCTAAAAAACTGTGGTTTTAGCTTCTGAAAATTCCTGCTATTTGCACATACTGTTTGTCTGTAGTTACATAAATACTTGCAATGACATTTGCGATGTAATAGACTCTGACTTATTAGCTTAGCAGTACAACTTTAAAGGAGACATTCCAGAGCAAGGCTTTCCACAAAATGTGCAATTAAAAAAAAATTAAAAAAAAAAGATGGAAAAATGTCAGCCACACCCAAAGCTAAACAAGTCTCAAGTTACAGTTTTAAAATAAAAGTTCCCGAAAGGGAAGGGTGGGCATCTGAATGTGGGAGAGTCTAATTACAAGCTCTTAAAGGGAATAAATAAAAATATTAAAGTCTGTTTTTAGGCAGTTCAGCAAGTAGGAGGTTCTGAATTGGAAATCATTGACATTTTAAATGAAAAATGTTTTATGGAGAGAAATGTTGACTTGTGCTGCATGGATTATCAGTAGATAATCATCTTGTCAGGGCAAAATTGAAAGCATTAAGTTGTTGGGGTTTTTTTTGTCTGTCTTTCTTTAGTGCCCAGCAGGATGCAGTGTTTGAACTGGTTTCTATGGGATTTAATGTAGCTCTGTGGTACACAAAATATGCATCAAGACTTGCTGGAAAAGAAGAGTAAGTGTTTTTCTTTTCTTAGTAATTCTATTGCAGCAATATTCCACCACAGGTTTAGCAGGTTCTGGGTTTTGACTGCTGTAGTGCATGTCCAGCTGAGGCAGCAGCAGTTCAAGGAGCTGGTTGGCCTTCACTCACTGCTGTGATGTCCAAGTGCACTTCAGTCCCTTGTTGTATCTGTAAGCCAAGTGCACTAATACCATGTGACTGTAATATAGAGAAAGTGTCAGTTGTGAGTAAATCCTTCATCAGTCCAGTCTAAATGTCTGGGTACAAAATCAAGATTCTCAAAATCGCAGCTCTGCTGACTTTCAGCCCTACAGATTTCTAAATATTTGGCTTTTAACACTAAGTTATCTTCTACTTGAAAGTCATTAAAAGGTCTTGTGTTTCTTTTTTCAAACAAATTATATTTGATTATTTAATGATTGGACACTATAATAAATTTCTTTACCATGAGGGTAGCACAGCAGTAGGGCAAATCACTTAGAGAATTAGTGGACTCTTGATTCTTGAAGGATTTAAGATTCATTTAGACAAAGCCATAACTCTCCTGATCTTCTGTTGTTGATAGCTGTGCCCCTAAGCAGGAGACTTATAACACCTGGAGGCCCTTTCTAAGTCACATTACATTGACTTACTCTGTATTCTTAGCATAACAGAAGATGAAGCAAAGGATGTTCACAGAAGCCTGAAGATAGCAGCTGGGATTTTTAAACACCTGAAGGTAGAAAAACTGTCTTTGCTGTCTGTTCTTCAAGGTGTCTCCAAATACTTGACTTTTTGTCTTAGAAAAGCCTTTGCTTTTCTGATGAGGTTACAGAATACACAGGTATCTCAGACTGCCTGAATGACAGCGGAGGAAGAAGGGTATTAATATGTTGTGCTGTCACTCTGTCCCTGCTACTCATTCCCAAAGAGTAGGAGTAATTTGTGTGTCTGCCCAGTGTCATGTGCAGCAGTGCAGCCACCTGCCTTGGGACCTTCACTCAATGTCTCATCCATGTAGGAATGAGGTACTTGTTTTGCACTGGCAGCAGTGGGATTAAGTCTGAACTAACTCTGAAACTTGCTTTGTATTTAGGAAAGTCACATTCCAAAACTGATTACACCTGTAGAAAAGGGGAGAGATTTAGAAGCCCGACTTATAGACTCGTACATCATACAGTGCCAAGCTGAAGCTCAAGAAGGTATCTTCAATTGTACATTTGTTGAGTGTGGGAAATGACAGTCTTTGTGGGTCACTTGATGTCTTGTGAACTCTGCTTGGCAGCAAAGCCATGTTTCCTTTATTCTTCTTAAGTATTGTGGTTTAGTAGAGTACATTGCTTTTGAAGAAACTCAAGTTACAGCTGCAGAAGGAAAATGCCAAAAATCCGTCTGATATTGCAAATGTAATATGGAATATCTTCCACTTTGGAAGAACTCACATGTGACAATTCCTTCCTTCTTTTTTTCCTTTCATGCAACCTTTTCACCACCATACTCACCTAACAGAAATTCTTGCAGCTTCTGTATATTAGCTAGTCTTAAGGCTAACATTCCTTCAGTTTTTCTATTAAATTAGAATCACTCTATCTAGGAAACAATCTGTCTTAATTCTGCAGTTTGCTTGACTGCACAACATTTATTTTCCACTCATGCAGGTGTTTCAAAACCCAAAATGCTTCTGCTGATTTGATGTGAAGGGACACGTCAATTAAACTTATACTGTGGTGTGGAACTTTTTTTCAGTGACAATTGCTCGGGCTATTGAGCTGAAACACAATCCAGGACTAATAGCTGCTCTTGCTTATGAAACAGCAAACTTCTACCAAAAAGCTGGTAAGTGTCTTGTTTTGTATCCTTAGTGACTTGGTTTATGTCCTTCTGCCAGCAGGGATACTTCACCCACCCATAAATTGCAATATTAACACAATTTCTCAGTGGATATGGTTTGTATATTTAGCTTCTATTTAGCACATTTAAGGCTTCAGTTACCAGCATATATTTTGATAAGGCCTTTTGTTTTTGTGGAAATATTTTTCTGTAGCTCATGGTAGGAAATGTTAGTGAGAGAAGACAGAAGACAGAGTAATGTTTCAAGAACATGTTCTAGCAGCAGACAAATGGCCTGATGTAGATGGCCTGATGTTTTCCAGCTGCCTTTGGGCAGCAGATCCTGATGCAGATCAGGAATAGTGTAGCAGGTTAGTTATGTACATCCTTCCAGATGAGTAAGCTGATCCTGAGCTTACTAAGGCAAGTGGGAAAAGTGCAAAAAGTGTGGGAGTCAGGAGGACATTGTAACACATGTCACATTATAGGTCACTACTTGAACTTAAACTAGGAACAAGCTTTGAAATGCTGCCTAAAAGTGCTTAGGAGAATTAGCTATCCTAACTTAGTGGACAGCAGTTTTGGGTATTCTAGGGAAAATTGCTGCATATTTTTGTGGGGTTTTTTCATAGTTTGTCATTCACAGACTCACAGAATCACAGACTATTCTGAGTTGGAAGGGACCCACAAGGATCATCGAGTCCAACTCTTAAGTCAATGGCCCACACAGGGGATTGAACCCATGACCTTGGCATTATTACAACCAAGTTTTAACCAACTGAGCTATCTATAGATATATTGTATAGATAAATTTTTGTCACTTGTTTCTGGCTGCTTTATATTTAAGATTTATTGCTAAGTTTCAGTATTCTGGGTTTTGAGTGTATTTGGGATTTTTATTTTTGGAAATGTCTTAAGAATAACTTGACATACGTGTTCATAGATCAAACATTATCCAGTTTGGATCCAACCTATGCAGGAAAATGGAGGAAGTACTTAAACTTGAAGAGCTGTTTCTATATGGCCTACGTAAGTATTTTGGTTGACTGCAGTTGCAGTTTGTTGTATAAGGGCTGGATAGGGAATGGGGGCCAGGTATTTCCTTGGCTTTCTTTCCATGCTGTGAAGAGAGACCATGCATTGGCAGTGGCATTTGAAATGCTTCTGTTGAGCCAAGTGAAGTTACTGCAGTGTGGAATTTATTGTGATCACATATCGTTAAGTGAAGCTATGCAGGTTTAGCATAATATTCATCTTCATTATCTGCATCACAGTTGAATTCTGGGCATAATTCAAAGCTGATCATCATTTTGGCGGCCTTGAATGAAACTGAATCAGTTACCACTAGGTACCATTCCAAGCACTCTTCCTATTTGCCTGACTGATCTCTTAGCAAGTGCAGTGGTACCCTTGGGATCCTCAGCTGCTCGGTTTGCTCTTTATTTCTTGGAGCCTGCTACAGCCTGTCATCTGACATTTTCATACTGTACAGCAGGCCCAAACTAAGCAGTAAACACAATCGTCTTTCTCTTATGTTAAACCTGTAGCTGAAAGCTGCTCGACTTACCAAATTTGAGAGATGAGGGAGGGTCAGAGTTGTGGTACTTCTCCTTTTTTTTAATTTGTGTGATGGGGCAATGTTAGATTTATGTAGAGCTATACTGTGAGAAGAGACTTTAAAGGATGGGGTGCAAGGTGGGTGTTAGCTGATGAGATTGTGCCTTCACCTATGGTATTTGGTATTTAAAATCAACTCCTGATAATAGATGAGGCAATTCAGTTCTCACTGGAATACAGTACTGTCTTCAAGCATGGGTGTGAAGGAATAGGACTTCTTGGGGTGGAAAAGTTATTCAGACTATGACAAAATATCTCAGAATGCAGAACACCTCATCACTCCCAGATTCAGTGATGTTTGTCACAGATTCAGTTTTTGAGCATTCAGGGTAGTTTTAGTTTTTATTCTTTGCTTTGTAAACTTGACTGAAGTTCATGCCCTTTCTGTGATGAGGCTCAGTGCTGCTCTTTGACACAGCCTCTCTGTGAGAGGCGTGAGTGGCATGAACTGGACTGTATGCCAGTGCTATTGGTCTAACAGCTTTGTGAAGCTTGAAGTTACTGCTGGCTAGACTTGAGACAGCCTGGTCCATACCTGCCTTATGGTGGTGATGTTCCATTGTTCAGTGAATGCTGCTTGGACTTGCATTCCCAAATTGTCATCTGTCTGCAGGGAATGGCACCTTCCAAGAGATGCTTCTCTGGTGTAACTGAGGACAGAAGGAAATTGGTGCAGGAAGTGCCTAGTGATGTTGCTAATGATTTTGTCCTCTCCCATCAGGCGTACTGTTACCATGGTCAGACTTTACTGGCGAGTGATAAATGTGGAGAAGCAATCAGATCTCTGCAGGAATCAGAAAAATGTAAGTGTGGATGAAACTGGATTACAGGGTCTGATGGTGATATGCCTGTTCTATTTTGCTGTATCGTGTGTATTTGGTCTCCCATAAACTTAAGATTTTATGTGTCACCTGGTGAAAATCCAGTATACCTTTGAATAGAGACAATGCTTTTTGTTTGTTTGTTTTTTGTCTTACCAAAGACTGTCTTTCATAATAGTACTGCAGAAAATTCCATCTTCACTTCTCAGGCTGTTAAAGACTGGCTTTGGACTGCCTGCAATATCCACTGTAAAAACCAATGTCTGGTCATCATGTTTTCTGGTCTGCATGTTAGGTTATTGCAGCCATTTTTGATTTGGAGGTTGCTCTACCTTACATTAAATAGTAAATCTAGACCTTGCTCCTTTGTTTTTAAGTAACTTACTTGCTTTCTATTCATTTGAAAGGTAAATTAAGGCATGTTTGCAGTAGTTCAAGGTCTTCTGCCCATTCTTCTGTCTTCAAAACTATTGCTACCCCAATGGCCTGAACTGCATAACTTTACCACAGTGTATAAAAAATTCTCAAACCTTCAAATGGAAACTTTAAGATTATTTAAAAAATGTATTAAGAACAAACTAAGTTGGATTACTTGCAGTAAAACAAATACTGTGGGTTTTATTGTGCTTGCTGTTTATAGCAGAGTGCTTCTTTTTCCACTCCATATTGTTGCCTAGTTTTGGGCATCAACTGTGCCTGGACACCCTCAGACCCTCTCTTTTTGCCTATCATGTGGCACAGTTCTTTGGCTTAGTGTTGCATTTTGCCCCACACATAAAACTGCTTTTCTGCATTTTCTCACCCAAAAAGTTATCCCTTCTTTTCCTTTCTTTTATTTTTTCCTTTATTATTTTTCTATTCCTATTAACTTGTTGGATGCAGTAAATCTTGGCTGGAAGTGCTGCCTTTGAACTAGTTTGGTTTTGTTTCTAAGAAATAAGCCTCAATGGATTCTGGTATCTTGTAAAACTGAAGTACTGTAGAACAGAACTATGTAAGTGATTTTTATTTCATTTCTTTCTTGCAAAGTTTTTGCCAAGGCTGAAGCATTGTGCAAAGAATATGGAGAAACCAAAGGGCCTGGGACTACTGCCAAACCTTCTGGACATCTCTTCTTTAGGAAATTAGGAAGTTTGATTAAGACCACACTCGAAAAGTGCCAGAGAGAGAATGGATTTATGTAAGTAATTCATGGGTTGATACAGTACTCTGTATGAAGTGTTATTACCTCATTTGCCTTTGTTTGGAGATGGGATGATAAAATTTACTCTCCAGCTGTTACATTCCTCTAGGGCATGGCATGTAACTTAAAGATAAATTTGCAATTCTATGGTTTTCTCCTAGCAGATTTGCTGTGGGTCTGTGCTGTCACACTCCGTGTTCTGTGCCAGTTCAGCAGGGTAGGTTGGACTGACACCTGGAGAGGTTAAGCAGTTTTCTTCCTTCATTCCTCAGCCCCTTTGTTACTTTTCTTCCATCAAAAGAGAAAGGCCTGCAGAGATTGCTGTGTTGTTCTGATGCCCTCCTGGTGGCTGCTGAGATCTAGTGGGCAATAGGGGACAGAGGGGGACATGGAGAAGACTGGTAGATGATTCTGCTTTGCAAGCAGGGAAGTCAAAACATGGTGATACTTTCAGTGAAGAACTTGCTTAGGATGGTAGGAGCTTTACCAGTTTAAGTGTAATTAATATTGTGAATAGGGCTTTCTGTTAGTTAATGTCTCTTCCAAAAAGGGTTTGGGATCAGTTTAAAATAGCAAGATTGGCTTTAGAATTCCTTTGTTCATTTGTTTCTCCCCTTCCCTCCTTTTATGATTTAGTATTCCATAATAAATAGGTTTGTTGTTTCCCTTTTTATGATATTTAAAGATCTGCATAATAGGGGGACTGACTAAACAAATAGTATTGTCAGGGACATCAAGGTGAGCTGCAAATAGGAAAAGAAATGCTCAACTCTGCTGCTTTGGTTTAAATAACCATTGCCATAGCTTAGAACAACAGTATAAAGGGGATTTCAACAAACCCATGTCCCTCTAGAACCAAACTTTGAAATGTTTTGGGAGGTGTGCCTGCCACAGGCCTCTCTGCTGCAGCACACAGGTAAGGTAGTGTGTGTGTCAGTATTGGTGAGTTTTCAGCTTGTTGGTCTGCCAGGGTTAGAGTTACACCCTTATCCAGGCCTTGCCTTGTAGCCAGTCTTTGGGGGTGTTGCTACCATTATGCACTGTGGCACATTAGGACTAATTTAGGAAAAGAACTGTCTTCTTCACCTTTCTTGGGAAGTGTTTTAAATCCTCATTTGTATTTTGAAGGGTTTATTTGGACAAAAGATGCTCTTCTCGTTGAAGCACTGGGAAGAATGGTTTATCAAGTAGGAGAAAACCCACCTCAGTGTTGGAGATGAACAATAATACTGAGAAGAAATTGCTTTTGTTCTTGTGAATCTTACTGGCAGGATGTCTGTTAGGTGGTGCCTTAATGAAATGGAAGAGAGCAGCAGTGACCACCACTGTAAAAACCCATATTGTTTTTCTTTAGAGCTGCAAACAAGACTTGCAGAGATGGTGCATTGTATTTTAAATACATTCTTGTATTCTGTTACAGCTATTTTCAGAAGGTGCCAGCAGAGGCTCCCCAGCTAGAACTGAAAGCAAACTATGGCTTAGTAGAGCCTGTTCCTTTTGAGTTTCCTGCCTTGAACGCACACTGGACTCCTGAAACACTTGCAGCATTTGATCTCACCAAGAGGCCAAAGGATGACACTGTAAGATAACCTCGTGTTCTGTTCTCTTCTGTTAGCTTTATTCTGTGTATCCTACAGAGTTACTGTTCTGCTCTTCTGTAACATTCCCCAGCTCAGGGCAGGATGTGGACACCGAGGCTGCCACCCAAGCTTAGATTTCTGCTGTGCCAGGGGCAAGCCAATTAACCTCTGCCACACTGTCAGCATCTGGGAATTCAGAGTCGTTTTTCACTAAGTCCTGAATAGGCGGAAATCCTTTAATATGTGTAGGATGCTGAAATGGAGTGACAGGACTGAATGCTATAGAAAGATTCTTTTTTTAGAAAAGAACTCTTTTAAGGATGCTGAAACAGAATATTTGGCTTTTCGCCCTTGCTTGAGGCTTACCCAAAGTCTTCAGGCTTGAAAAGAGAGGGACTAATATAATATGTAAAATTAGTCATGCATAAATACTGTGCAGATACAGCGGTTTATACTTGTGGTATTTAGTTTGGACTTTTTTTCTTCTTCTTTGCAGCCTAAACCAAAACCAGATGAAGAAGTAAAACCTCTGAAGGAACCAGATATAAAGCCTCAAAAAGACACTGGATGCCAGATTTCTTAAGTGCCATAAGTGCTTCGAACTCACTCTGAAACTGTATTAATAGGACTCTGGGGCTTTAGTTCTGATCTCCCCTTTTTGATTCTCCTTTTTTAACTTAGAAGACTAATTTAATTTACCTTTGTTAATATGTGTCTATCTTGCTTGAGAATGTGGTGGATTTCTAGGAGGTTATTTATATCTGACTTACTTTTGGTTTTAGTGGGGTATCATAGAATGAGTGGGCTTAAATGTTCCTATTGTGCCTCTAGAGAGTTTCTTTTTGTGGGTTTAGTTTTACCCACAAAGAGCAAAGGAAGTATCACGATTGTAATGCTTGAGGATTTTTTCCATTACATCATATACTATGTAATGTCAAATTCTGCAAACATAGGTTTGCATGAACAGTTATATTTATTCAAGTCTTGTCATTCAGGCTTAGCACCCTGTCGTGTTCCAATTAACCTAATTGTAGTGAGTGAAGAAAATCTGCCTTTTGTTTGTAACACCACCATGATATGTAACACCACCATGATATATCAGAGGACTTTCAGAGAACTTGGAAAACCTTAAGTTCTGCACACTGGAGCACAGTTTATATTCCGAAGCTATTAGCCTCTGTTCTTTCCTCTACAGATTAGGGTTCTTGTATCAGAATTTGTAGTAAAGTACTTTAGTTTGTCTGTCCTTTAATTAAAATCCTTTAATATCCAAGTGTATCTGAAAGTGATGCAGCAAGTAATATGAAATTGCTTAAAAATAATGCATCACTGTGTCATTCTGTCAAAGTTTTTGAATCTTGAAAGATTTGGTGAGTTTGAAAGCTGCAGACAGTTATCATCTCCTGGTACTGGGATTCATGAAGCTGTCATGCATAATGTAATGGAATTGTAATTGAGTGGCTGTGCTTCCATTTGGTAGTGCCTGTAAGAAGCTGTCAGGAGAACAGGGAGGAAAGATAAGCTGAGGAGTTGATGGCACGACTGGGAAACCAAGGCCTAGATTTGCTTTATGCCCTGTGTAAACAGTTTTACTTCTCAACTTTTGCTGTATTGCACTGAAATCAGCTTTTTATGAAGAAAACTTGCCAAAAGCCAAGCCCAGCCAACACTGAGAAAGAAAGTATTTTGTAAAACTTGCTGCTTCAATTTCTGCCTCCTGTGGAAAATGTGATAGTATTCCTTTAGTGCTGTCCTGTGACAGCAGAAACAGCTTTCTGATTTGCTGCAAATGCAAACAAATATGATGCATGTGTTGAAGTGAGAACCTTGCAATCAATCCCTGTGTGCCAGTTGCTGCACTTCACTTTACCTGAGAAAGAAACTGAACAGCCCAACAATGTTCACTGTTTTAACAAACATGGTGACACTTCCCACCATGTATGCTGTAAACACATTCCTCACTTTGTACTCTTTGCATTGGTTTGTTTTCCACTGTGGGGTAACTCAGTGCTTCTGTTTGAAGTGTTCCATGGGCCTTAGAGTCACTTAGCTGAGAGGGCAGGTGTGTAGTCCTTTGAAGACCTGTGGAGCAAAAGTTGTTGAGGAGGTTAATAGGAAATCAAGACTCTGCCTGTGATACTGGACCAAACTACAGTACCAAACTTGCTGCAAAAGGCATAGGATTTTGATGCTGGCAGTCCTGGGTGAATCAAATGCACAATTCATTGCTTCCCAGGATAGATTTTTCTTTCTGCCAGTTCTGCACATAAAAGTAAGTATAAAATGAGCTGAATTTCTTTGGAAAAAAATTCTGTTCTGCAAGGGCCTAGGTGATTAGAGGATAATGAGTATCAAGAAGAATATTTATGTAAAATTGGTCCATTTCTTCTGGTGCTGCACTGGGGCCTGGGGTGTGTTCTGTGAAGAGTTACTCAGATCTGTGCGTAACTTGATCAACTTAGACATCTTGCATTGTTAAAAGACGGGCTTAGGTTTTGCCAGAATGGAGCATGAAGCTACTTTGCTTTTACAGATTTTAGTTCTAAAAATGTATTACAGCTGTAGTCATCTCTAGTTGCTTAGCCTGCCGCCTTCCAGGATCAAGATGCAGTTAACTCAGTTTCATAATCATGATTTTTTCAGTTACTTATTGTTTACCAGCTCCCTGTTTGTGTTAATTCGTACCTGCCTCAACTTAATGACACTTCTTTCTACTGCAGACTAGATTCCATTTTCCTTCCTCTCCTCGTTTCCCTTCCATCTGCCACACGCCATGGCACAGACTTACCCATGTTTGCTAATGCATGTGTAGGACCTGGGACTCATTTCCAGTGAGGCTTTTACCCACAGATGTATCCCAGTATAGGAATATTTTAAAATTAACAGATCATGACTAAATCATTCCCAAACAACGTGGTAGGAAAGATTATTTTATGGACTTGGAATTCTTTGGATGCTTTCTCAAAGTAGTTTGTCTGAATCAAGTTGACTGTAAATAGTTTGGGGCATAACTAAGTGAATTGTGTCAGATGGTGACGTTACTTAAGCCTAGCTGTGTAACCTCTTATGCCATAGCTGTTTCAGTACATATGATGTAGTAGTTTAAAAATAGACTAATGGAACAAGCTAATTCACTTAACATGTGTTTGTTGCTTTTCAAGACAAGCTTTGTTTACTTGTAGCTAAAATCCTGTGGCAAACATTGGATGGTTTTGCCCAAAAAATAAGAAACTGGTGACTGTTTAGTTTGAAATTTCTAGAAAACCGTGAGCCAATGAGCAGTTTTCTGTTTTGGTTTTGTTGGGTAGTAGGAAGGATTATTGTAAATTAAATGTAGATTAACTGTCTGATATGCTTAAGAATATGGGTGAATGGACTGGGAGTTTTGGGTAATCTGGAAACCTAGCAGCCAAGTTCCTTCTATTATGGTTCCCTTTAGTAATTTTTAAGAATGAGGTATTTTGAATGGTGACTTTTTAATGCTCTAATGCTGCAAGAGCCTGTTTTTGTGGTCCCTCTCTGGTTTTAGAGGGTTTCATGGTTAAATCTGCAAATCTGATTGGTGTAAATAGTCTTTACAAATGTGTGGCTAGTCTGAAGTAGGACAAAAGTGCAGCTGAATGAAATACAGAGTGCTGGGCCCTCTGTTTTGTGCTTTAAAAGAACAGTGATTGTCTTTAACCTACTATAAAACAAACCCTTAAGCCCTTTGTAAGATTTCTATTTAAATACCTCCCTCCATGTATTTAAATACACTTCTTCCATGTTTTATGTTCCTGGATTTACAGTAGTTCATATCCATCCAGCGTGTGACACACCCACAACTGAGGGACTAAACCTGGCCCTTGGATGCTGATGTCTGCCTCCCACTGGATTTGGTAGAGGAGTTTTGCCTGCCAGCCTAAGGATGGTGTTTGGACACTTAAATGTTCAGCATGGATATGTGGTGTGTCTATAACGACAGTAGTGGTTTGTTCTGTGAGCAGGAAAATGGATTCCTGTATCTGTGTAGAATATAGACAACTTTGCACTTTGGAAATTTCTCGTCTTGCAAATTTGGTACAATACAATATGGCTGTAAATACTCCTTCCTGCATTTTAGTTTTGTTGCACTGATTTCAGTGCTGTGCTCTCAGTAAGGTTTTAATGGGAAACATTACTCAAATGTGGTTTTAATTGTCTGTATAAAACAAACCCATGAAGCATATCTCTGCCTTTAGTATTGGGGGAATGTGAGAGGAGGCACTAGTTCATCTGTCTTCCATGGGAGTACAGAGAAATTTCTATCTCTTGGTTGCAGGGCCATATATTTCATCCCGTCACTGTGTCTAGTATCTAAACTGAAGTTTCAGCACTAACATAAATCCTGTTCGTGCCTATTAATTATTCCTAAAAAAAAATCTGTCTCTAAAGTTTATTGCTGAAATATCATACCAGCATAACTGCTTTTATTTTTTTTAATTTTGGGTTTT
Organism: Sakesphorus luctuosus; assembly: GCA_013396695.1. Classification (NCBI taxonomy): domain Eukaryota; kingdom Metazoa; phylum Chordata; class Aves; order Passeriformes; family Thamnophilidae; genus Sakesphorus; species Sakesphorus luctuosus. The sequence goes on along the minus strand of VWZD01011951.1, from coordinate 26,043 downwards.
TCTCTGTCATTGACCCAGTTGAATGAGGAATAAAGCACAGTGAGTATGACAGGCATGGAAAAGCCCCTGCAGTGTCTACCTGTCTCCAGACTGTGAGTTCAGTGTAAAGGCCTTTCCACAGTGACCATTGGTTTCACTCAGACCTGTCCCCACTGGTGATGCTCCCAAATTCAACCAATGTCCCATGGCAGCTAAGGGGACTTCTGCTTAGCTTCTTACGTAGGAAGGCCCACCTCCTTTGGGGTTGGTGCCTTCATGGATTACAATGTTCCTGAAGCCATCCTGTACTCTGAGAAAACACACTTCAATGGAATCAGCTCTGACAATATCGACCGAGCAGCCTTATTTTGTGAAGACAGTCTCCATGCAATCTTAAGCTTCAGAGTTTGAAAATTTGTATATAACCACGAATTTCAGAATACCATTTAAAATAAACAGTCTTAAAGTATCATGTTTTGTTTCATCATTTAAAATTTCTAGTATAGTAGCAAGAAAAAGGCTCTGTCTTGAGTTTTACTTTCTCCAATTTAATGCAACGTTATTACTTACAGAAAATCCTTGCAGTATGCTGGAAGGAGGACTTAAATGAGCAAGATATTAGGATGAATTGGGTGCATATGGAAGTAGTAGCTACGATGGAGCATGTCATGTCATGGGGCAGGAAGAGAGGAGATGGAATTTCTGAACTCCTGTTTGAAAAAAAAGAATAAGGTATGAACTCATATGGCTGTACAAAATCACAGTACTTGCCAAGGGCTGTGACATTTTAGGATATTCTATTTGTTATGTGAAGGGGCTATTTGGGACAAACCCCAGAATGCTGGCCACTTCTCTAAGTTGCCAGCCAGTGGCAAGTAGATTTGTGGGGAACGTTTCTTCATTTTCAGAGGCACAGCTTGCTCTATTCATTTTTAGTGTAAATGCACATGAATTCCTTTCAGCCTCTCAGGATTTAGCACAGTTTCTATAGGGAAAAAATAATCTCTGTCACACTCTGATGTCTATTTTTTGTCTGACATAAGATTCACCTATTCAACCAGGGAGCCAACCAAACAGGTCATTTTATTTGGAGAGCGTTGATAATTTTACCATGTAGCTGCTCAACTGGAATTATGTTTTCCTTTCCTCCATAAGGAAACGGATCTTTTCAGCAGATTTCCAAGTCACAGAAAGTTACTGGTTTGTGTGGGGAACTCCTGAAGACCCACAGTTTCCCTCTCAGTGATGTGAAAACAGGGGTTGAGTTGGAACACTTCAGACTAGAAAGCTGACCAGCTCCTTGAATAGAAAATACCTACCTATCTTACTCTGTATTTTTCTAGTGCCTTGCAAGCTGCTTGTCATGCCTCCACTTCTTAAAAAAATAGATTACCTTGCTCTGCTTGCTAAAAAAATTGATGTTGTGGGGAAAAAAAATGTATTCCCTTGCTTTATTGCTTTCTTTATTTTCTTGTACACTTGAGAAAGAAGTAAAACCACCAGCAGTACTGCTTGTAGGTATCATCATTTGGAGCAGGAGCAATGTCAAGCACAGCTATCTCCCAGGCAGCACCCCACCAGCTTTTGCTCAAGGGAGGAGGCAGCGAGAGGCTGTGTCCAGCCCTGCTCGGTGGGCTGGGAAGGCAGCAGCCCTTCCCTGGCACCTGGAGTGTGGCCTCCAGTGGGAGCAGGTGCTCGCTGGGTGGGCTCAGCAGGTCAGCCCCACCCAGGTGGCCAGGTCACTGCAGCTCATCCTGCTGTGTCGTGACTGAAGTGCTGGAGGAGGGACTGCAGCTGCTGGAGGAGCAGTTTGGCCACAGGCAACTTGTTGATGACCCTGAGGAAAGAGCAACACCAGGTTCAGAAAACCCACAGCTGTCACCCAAACTTGCCTGAGACAGAGGGGAGCCAGTGGCTGGGCTGTGCCTCCTTTCAGGGTCAGGGCTCCTGCTCAACAGGCAGGTGCTGCCCCAGACTCATGCTTTCAGCTCACAGATCTCCTCCTCCCTGCTGCTCTTGTCCATTGCTCCTCGCAGAGGCTGTTCACCAGGAGCTTGGAGGGGATGCTCCAGAGGAAATCCTGCAAGGTCAAGGGCTCCGGATGAGCCTTGGAAGACTAATTCATCCAGGAGATCCTGGTCTCAGGACTCCAGCTAAGGTCTCCTTCTTTTGGTGGCGTGAGAGACCCCAAAAACAGGACTCCAAGCCAAGTTAGTGTGGGATAAGATAAAAAGGTAGATTCTTTAATGTCTAGGCTCAGGGCTTTTAGGAATACATGATGACATGCCCCCGTGAACACTGATTTCCATGGTTTTCATAATAATGTCTAGCCAATCCCCAGTTCACACATCTCTCGGTCTAGCCCTGTCCTGCCCCTGGTCCTACCCTTGTTCCACACCTTCAGGATTTGATTCTGCAGTCAGTGGGACTCTCTGTTCTTCATTTTTGTCTTCCTCAGCACACATAGGGCTCTTGGAGGTTTTCCAGTGTTCTTAGATACAAGGTTGTTGGCTTATGTTTATGTCTTGTTCTGCAGGCCTTCTGATATTCTTCAGCCTTCTGCCTTGAAAAGACGTCTAAACACTAAAAGAGTTTGAGCTACTGATATGTGGTAGGGGTTAGGATACACAAACAAGGAACTTAAGCTGCTGGAAATATTAACACACTAAATTTGCTTTTTTACTACAGTTACAAGTACTTCTATAAAAATTTAAAAATTAAAAACCCCATAGGCGTCACTTTCTTAACAGGATTCCCAGGTCATCTTTGTGGCAGCTCCTATTAATCCCTAAGTTTGTCTCATAAAATAGGGTTTCAGTTACCCTGGTCCTTATTTGCATATCCAAATTCCTCTTCCCTGATCCTTGTGTCTAATATTCTAGGTGAAGCCTCAGTAGCACAGTGAGTTCAGTCTTCCCATCTGAACCAGACATCCTGGTGTCTCCAAGAATCACATCAGTCTGTCAGGGCCATGGGATGGTCTCTAGTAATGTTGCTTTGTGCCTCCAATCTTTCTGCCTAGTTTCCACAAAGAAGGAGTCACCTTCAGTTTGCAATGTTCATTCTGGTGGCCCCTGGATGTCAGGCTGCACTTGCTTTGCAGTAAAATCTGAAGGTCAGGTACCTTCTCTGTGATACCTGGACTTCCTTCTCTTCTCACAGTACTTCCCCAATTTTTACTATCACAACTCAGTCAATGCCTTCTCCCCAAACATCACGTAACACAGTGCATAACAGCACTAGAGGAGCCCTTTTGAATGCATAAAAAAATTCCCATAGGATTGAAGTGATCGCCACCAAGGGGCAGCAGAGCTTGTCTTTCCTGCAGTTTTTTCCACACAACTGCCCAGCACACACAGTGTGCACACCAGAGTGGCACTGCAGCTTTAAAATGGGAAGAGGTGTCACAAGTTACACCTTTTGCACCATTTTATACTGGAAAGGACATCTCTGTAATTACTGACAGGGTGGCATCCAGGAGCCCCTGCATGCTCTGTGACCTACCCATCCATCTAGGTCATTGCCAAGGCAGTAAACTTCAGACCTCTCCTCCCTGTCACACAGGGTTGGGATACATGTGCAGGCAGGTTTCAAGGAAAAATGCTGGATTAGATTGATACCTGCATTGGGGCTGCAGATTTAAGTGGTGCTGCAAGAGGAAGACTTCCCCAGTATTTCGTATGTCCAGGTTTTCTTTTAGGTAAGGTCAATAATGCATAATCAGAGTGCAGTAACAACAGATCTCCTAAATTTTTAATAAATAAACGCTAATAAAAAGCATCTGGTAAATTTAACAGACTCTCAAATGCAACTGAAAACCTGTTTTGAACCAAGTGCTGGATATGTGTGGAACCTCCGCAAGAGCTGGCCTGAAAAATATTCTCCCACATGTTTCAAAAACCTGCCTTAGCCACAACTGATTTTAATTCAAATGAGGTGGTATAAATAAACAGATTTTTATCTTTCTTCTCTCCTTCATTACGCTTTTATTTTTCTCATTTATCATTAGTCCAGAACTCAGATCTTGAAAAGCATGAAAACCCACAGCAGAATGAAAAAATGGTTTAAATGGAACACTTGATTCTTTCTGGCCTGATTGCAGGAATACAAATAAGAAACAATTCCATGGAAATCAGTGTGGCCATAGTAATGTAATCTCAGCCTGCAGGATACAAGATTTGCATAAATAAATGTGTGTCTATTCCACCTGTTTCTGCTTTCCATAAAGAACACTGGTATGTGAAGTTAAACTGGTGTGGTTTAGCCTTGCATTGCAAGTAAGGCCTTCCTGGGGTTCCTGCATGCTCCGCTGTCACAGCGTGTGCTGCGGGAGGGTGTGGTGGAGCATCCCAGGCTGGGGAATGCCCAGCACCGCTGGGGCCGGGCAGGGGGCACAGGGGCATCCCCTGGGTGGGGGGCACCCGCTGGCAGTATCATGGTCCCACAGGAGCTCAGCAGCACCCATGTGCCCTGGAGCTTGTGCTGCTCCTCAGAGTGTCCTGTCATGGCTTCAGCATTGTCATCCAGCTACTGGACTAGTTTAAGCTCCCCGTCAAATTCGTGCTGGTAATGGAGTGTCCAGAGTGCACTCAGGACCTCTGTGACGTCCTGGAGGAGTGGACATTCCTGACGGAGGAGATAGCATGGGGGCTGTTCTGCCAGGTGCTGGGGGCCATGTGGCATTGCTGCGGGGTCCTGCACGGTGACACCAAGGCCAGGAACAGCATCCCTGACCCAGCCACTGGCACGGCGAAACTAATCAACTTTGGTTGTGGCACCTTCCTAAATGCCACACTGCACACCCATTTCCCAGGTGAGCCCCCCCGTGGGGCCTGGCTGGGCACTGGGGGTTCTCCTTTGCAGGGGGTTAGTGGGAATAACTCTTCAGCCAGCTGCCGAGTTGCTTCCTGGGGCTGGTGCAGGGGGAGCCAGCCCGACAGAAACAAGCTCCCGTGGGGGTAGCAGAGCAGGGGATGTGCATTGGCTGTTTCATTTCTAGGTGTAGAAGGGCTTGAGCTGCTCCAACTCCCCCTTTTCTTCCTTGACCTATGATACTTTTACTGGCCAATGCAGGGGTAGGGGGGTGGGGTAAAGGCAGGGTTTTCCCTACTCGTGTGAGGGTGTTTTCCTTGCATGTAGTGGTCAGGCCTTCCCGGGCCCCTTCCAGCACTGAGGTCTTTTTATTTGCAACCCAAAGTTTGTAAAAGGAGCCAGGTGCTGGTGAGAAGGTGACAGGTCACACTGTATGCCACCAGTGCAAACCATGAATCCCCAGGGATGCCTGTGTGAGGGTCTGGGAATGGCCAGCATCCACCTGATGAGCTTCACCTCTGTCTCCAGGAATATGGATGTACAGCCCACCAGAGTAGATCCTCCTCCACTACTACTGTGACCACCCAGTGATGATATGGTCCCTGAGCATCCTGCTCTACATCATGGTCTGCAGGGACCTTCCTGTTGACAACAATGAGCACATTATCTGGGGCCAGCTCTTCTTCCTGCTGTGAGCATCTTGAGGTGGGCACAGAGTCTGGCAGCATGGAGGGAATAACAGTGTTGGGAGATTGCAGGTGGCACATGAGCATCCCATTCTTGCATCCGTGGAGGAGGCTGATCTTCCATGGTTATCTGGAGGAGACAGCACATGTCCCTCCATCCTGCTGCTCTCCTCCAAAAGAGAGACTCGATTGCAAAGTTTGGGTGCAACTCTGAGCACCCCCATCATGGCCTGGGCACGTGGACCCTGGTAGAGGGTAGACAGGAGTCTTCTCCCACTAACTGGTGGTTTCTGGTTTCCCTCCCCAGAGTGCCAGCACCTCATCAGATGTTCACCCATGCACCCCTTGGACAGGCCATCGCTGGAAGACATTTTCAACCATTCTCGGCTGCAGGACATTTACCTGCCCCAGAAGACAGCAGAGTAGGATCCACAAGGGTGGCAAGTAACAGCTCCACGCATCTCATGGCAGTAAGAAGCAGAGAAAACCAGACTGCATCACTGCAACCATAGCACAGAGAAGGGATCACAGCTGATGAGATGCTTCTGCTGGTCCTGGGACCAGAGGAAGTGGCTAAGTGCTCTCCATCATACTTGAGAAGTTGTGGCAATCTGGTGAAGTTCCCACAGACTGGAAAAGGGGAAACATCTCCCCCTGGGCCCAGTTTGCATTGTGGTCCCCCTGCAACCCAGGGCACAAGTGTGGTGTCCTGCAGTGTGATATCAAGCTGGAAAGCATCATCCTTGACCTGGCCACTGGCTGGGCAAAGCTGATTGACTTCGGTGGGGGCACGTTCCTCAAGGACATGCTCTACACCCAGATGAAATCAAGATGAGTCCACACCTGGTGGGGGGATGTTCCCAGTCCCAGGCCCTGCAGGGCCCAGCCTGGCTGGGCACTGGAGGTTCCTCACTTTGCTGTGTGGGGACAAAATCAATTTTTCAGTCAGCTGCCAAGTCAATATTTGGTGGAGTGGTGGATGTTGTGGAATGGGAGCCAACTCCTAGCCTTGCTGACAAGGTCAGCCCCCCACTCTGGCCTGGGCTGGGGTGGAGGGAGCCATCCTGTCTCCTGTAAAGCAGAGAATTGATTGGGAGGTTTGGGTTTGGCTCTGAGCATGCCCACCAGCATGGCCTGGACACTGCAGATGGTGGGACACAGGGAACAGGAGCTTCCTTCAGCTGACTGTGGGTTTATGGTTTCTCTCCCTACAGTGACAGAGCCTCATCACATCGAAACAGCATCATTCAGCCTGTGAGTTTGCAGAGGGAAGTTTATGGGGAAGGAAACACTTTATTCACTGTCAAAAACAGACCAACCAAAAAACCTTTCCAGTGTATGGAGTCAAATTTAGCAGCTTCAGCTTAAGAAACATATTTTTGTTTCTAACAATGAATTGATAAATAAGAAAAAATAAACTTGTAATTATGAACATTGAATGGTGCTTCCTATGACCAGCCTCAGGAAAAAAGGGTCAAAACAGTGCTGAATGGCATGTGAGAGAACATTAAATCAAAGGCTACTTTAGCAATCAGAACCAGCAAGCTGGTTAGTCAAAGGCAAGACAGTTGACAGGGGGAGAGCTCTCACTGGTATAAAGGGGTTCCAGGTCAGAAGTGGGAATCTGTGTTACACCACCTAAGGGAGAAAGATAGGACAGACAGACAACACTCCCAACTCCACACCATTCCTTAGTGACAGCTATGGCTTGCATCGAGACACGTGGTATTTAGAAAAAGTTAATGGGGACAACCATTTGCTATGCAGAGAACACTTAAGGGTCCTTGGACATACTGAAAGCCGTTCTCACTGCAGGGGGAAAACAACCAGCCCAGCAGCTTTTATGTTCTTATGTCAGCCAGCCTTTTCAACATGAAACAGAAAATAGCCAAGCATCTTTGCAATAGATAATATCCCCCCCAAAATTGCAATATCCCAGTCTGATCCAAAAATTAGGTGAGAGTATGGGTCACTAACTGCATGACACTGTAGCACAGGCTTAGGGAAGTCTCACAGTATTCCCAGATTTCCAAAGACTCAATGAAGGCATTTTTGTGATAAACACAAACGCCAAGTGATGACTAAATAACAGATCTGATGAAATACAAAGAACTTGGACAAGCCCATGTAATTTTCTGATGGTTCTCTCCCACTAAACAATTACTTCATTTTTCATGAAGCAGCATCATCCAGCCTCAACAGTGAAACTCCTCTTTAATATAAAAATATCTTACACAAAAATTATATAATTTTCTGAATAACCAGACTTCTGCACATTCTAACTATAATCAAGTCACTTGGGTTTCCTTTTCCTGCTTGAAGCTAGGGTTGGCTTCAGACTAAGAAAGCACCTTATTGTGCCACAACTGGTACCGTGCAAGACAATCACCCTTCTGCATGGATACCCTCATGTAGTCAGGGGCAGGCCAGCAGCCAGGAGAGAGCAATGTGCTCACTAAGTTTTTGAAAGCAAATGTTGAGTTGCATTCTCACTTTCAAGAAGAAAAGACAAATGTCAGTATGAGAAGAGCTGCTCACCTTTTTCCCTCACCTCTGGTTCCTGTAGACACGTGATTCCTATCAGCACGCTTTTGCAGCTGGTGTTTTAAAACGTACTGAAGAGTATAACTCTTCAGTCTGTAAACTCAGAGACACTTCTGCTGTCCCAGTTTAATCTGTGTCACTCAAGGTTGTTAAAATGTCATTTGGAGCCCTTGTCTTTCAGAAACAGATCTTGATCAATGAAAACTTCAGTGTATTTACATGCTGAATTTTATGTGAATTTGATTTTGAAGTAACTGGTTTTAATACAAACAAGTCTTTGAACTAAAGGTTTTGCTTGAAATTAAGTAGTGCTTTCTTTTCTCCATTTGATAGTGATGTCTTATAAAAATAACATTGATTTATCTTATTAAGTCCAGGTGGAAGTTTGCTGAAGTTCCTTTTGTGCCTGTGGCTGTGGGCTGTGTTACAAGCTCATGCATGGGGCTTCTCTCAGCCTGCCTAAGAATCTTAAGGAAAGGTCTCCCATTTCTCCCTTTTCTTCTGCCTCTCTCTATGCAAAAGCTGACAGATCCACCCTCAGCCTGAGAACACATTTGTGCTTTGAGCCAGCCCTGTCTTACAGCAGCTCCCTTGATAATCTGTCCAGTGAGATGGGCAAGGCTAATGCATCAACTCTTTTTGTGCCTCACTTGTGCTACTCCAAAAATGGAATTAATTTCAGCTGTAAAAATACAGAATTAACACTCAATTTGCCTATCTTATATTGTATTTCCCTGCACAGCTTCTATTAGAAGTCAAAACCAAGCAACAATTTAATGTAATTGTGGGAACAGCCTGAGGGTTGGTGCACAGCAATTAAATGTTGTGTTAGTTTGACCTACTGTGAACAAGCCTGTAGTGGAAATAAGATACATGACTAAAGGAACAGGAATGATAATTCTGCTTACAGAAAGTTACTGACCACAGGTAATAGAAATCTTTGCTTCAATTCCATTTACCATGGCTCATTAAAACCTTACCAGAAGCACACTTCTTGTCTCTTGTGGATTGAAAGATGTTTTGGAGAGTAGGTGTAAAACCTCTCTGGTACGTGGGTGGAGAACATGTTGCACTGCCTGTACAGAATTGGTTTGTACTGGGGAAATTCCCTAAAATTAAAAGAAAGTGCTTCAATAGAGCTTTTACATTTTTAATATTTCAGAAAATCTTAACATATGTCCCTTCCACACACACATCTTCCCTCCAGTTTGCCTATTTGGATCCAGGACAAATGTTCAGAGGGATAGCAAAAGCTGAACCAGTGACCATCTCTGTCAAATCCCCAGACTCTGAAACACTCCAATTCCTCTGTGACTTACAGCAGTGAAGCAAACAAAGGATTGTTTTAACATGGACTAAAGAAAAAACCGTTATTTTACTCCTATTCTTGTTTTCAAACATTTGTAAGTCCTTTTTCTCCCACCACGGGACAAAATACTTCAGTGCTAGCAAAACATTACGAGCAACTGAAAATAAAATTTCTACTAAATGTCAGTGACCTTTATTATTGTATTGAAATCACAAGCAGTTTGGTTTTGAGATAAATTGATTGCAGTTTTATGAAAAGTAGTTCAGCATCTGAGACTGGACAGGCATAGTGAAAGGGATAGCATGATGTGAATGTAGTGAGGGTCTAAGGACCAGGGAAGCAGGAGAAACTGGCCTAGAGGCAGGAACTGAGGCTGTGACAGAAAAGGGTCAGAGCAACACCTGCTTCAAGAACACTATCTCAAAAAGCTGACTGTAGTGTTGTGTTGGCTGAGATTTACTCCAGGTAAGGTCTGATATTTTTTCATAGGCAGGACAGTCCTGGGTCTGAAAAGCTGGGGTTGAAAGCAGTTCCATTTCTCAACCCCTACAGAGAGCCAAGCAGATGTATGTAAGGAGGTGGAAGGGGTAACTGTTCTGAGGTAGTAATGAGGCCATGCAATGAATTAAACAAAGGGGAATTTGTTTACTTGAAACATAACCTAGAATAAATTTTTTGGACAGGGAATGGAGTAAGTGAGATATGGCTACCCCAGTGTTGAGAGATTTGTTACAGAAAGTGAATTTCTGAGCAATCCAAACTGCTCTGGCCATGAGAATTCAACTGCTCTGGCCATGAGAATTCTGCTGATATCCCAGCAAAAGAGGATCCTGCTGATATGGCAAACAAGCAAGGTCACACACTTGCTATTCGTCTGTTAGGCCTTGGTTACTCCCTAACAAGTACAGCCCGGGGAGTACTCCCAGGCCTGGCTCTACTCCGGACACCAACCTCAAAACATCAGGATGAGATAATGTAAACACTGGACTTGTGAGATATTAAGCTTGTAACCAATTAGAAGTTCTAACGTGTGAGAGTAAGACCTTTTTAGCCAATAAGATGTACCTGTAACCCTACATAACCTGTGTGCTGTGTAGAATAAAATGTCTTCACTTAAATCCTATGGGTTTGTGTTGTGAAGTCCTTTGTCTCCGCAAAACTTTGTTTACTTTACCCCAGCAATGATGGCTAGATCTTTGGGAAAAGTTATAAAGGCTGTATTATGAAGGAGGTTTCTCAAGCAAGGAGAATAATTTCACTACGTACATGAATTTTGCTGTCATCTCATCTGTTGATCCATTATGTTCACATGTGTGATTGCTCCACAGACTGTGCTGCCATCATGCAAAATGCCTGTTGCAAAAAGGCCTTTAGTAGGAGGATGTTCCAGCTATTATTTGTGTTTTATATGTTTTCAGTTAATGAATCCCTTGGACAGACTCTCGCCATGCTGTTTGGATTTGATGTACCCAGATACAATTACACCATAAAACTACATAACAGGACATAGAACCAGGTAAATAAGATCTGAACCTTTCTTGGGAGAATCTAGAGGATGTGCTTCACTAGGCTTTGTTTTATTTTAGCTCTGCTATTAAGATGTTAAAAGCTGATTTCAGCCCTTATCAATCTACTGGCAGACCAAATTTGGCTTTGTAATACTTTTTTCACTGTTCCACTTTAAGTTATTTGAAAGCTCCAATAGAGGTCTGAGTGTGATTATTAGTTTATGGGTCCTGTTACATACACATTACATTGCACTTTTTGGTTACTGGTATGCCTGAAGAAAGTGAGAGGAACCACTGGAAGAAAGGATTATTTAAAGTACTACACAAGACAAGTTTTCTGGACAATGCTTTTGAAGAGACACCTAAATTACGTTTTCCCTTACGTTTTTAGCTGAGAAAAAGCATGTCCAAATTTCTGTTTTTCATGAGCCTATGTGGTTTCTGCCTAGATAAACCAAATAAAATTCTTTGGTTGCTGCGCTGTCAGTTGAAAATGCAAATCAGTGCTACTCTGATACATGTCCTCATCCTTTTTTCCCTTTTTTTTTGTGAAAAAAGGTTAGTTTGATTGTAATGCTTTAGAGCATGAGGATATTTACAAGATTAATAATCCCACAAAAAAGCTGTTTTCTTTCTCAGCCAGAGAAAACCAAGACTCAGAAGTGCAATCACTGAAATCAGGCATTTGATTCATCTACATGCAAATCGCCACTATAAGCCATGCTTGAGTCTCACAGGAAAGATTGGAAGTGACACAAACTCCAAAACAAAACTGGAAGCTCAGTCTATTTCTGCATCACCCGTGCTGCGAGTGATTGAAAGTCGTGAATTTTTCATCTCTTCCTCACCAGCTGCTGAGTGTCTCATTTCCTTGGCATTTCTGTTTTTCCCTAATTTTAGAATTGGAGAATTGAGTTTGTCACCTTTCAGCTCCTGCTGTGTAAGTCAGTGGTCAGCCTCAATCAGTGTTCCAGCTAAGATAGCACACCCCACAGGCTTGTCTGCAGTGCCAGATGAAACATTGAAACTTAAATTATTTCCATTACACAGAACCATAGTCTTATGAAAATTTTGTTGCATATTAAACCCCAGAACTTGAGAAAGTAATTCTGTGGTCAAATCTGTGGAGTTTATTTGTATTAGTTGATCTCTAATCCATTTCTTTGCTGCCTCTAATTTGTACCTGTTGATATCTATGTTAGCAAGTTGGGGGAAAGGTGAGATCTGCAGGGAATGTCCCAGTGAAGGGCACCTGCTGGGAAACTGTTCCATCAGCTCAGCTGGGTTCCACTTGTTGAAAAATCAAATGGAGTTGTTTGCTTTAGCTCAGTTTGGAAAGCCATTTGAAAGGAACTTTTCCTCTTCCTTTTTTGTATTTTGTCATTCATGAACAGTTACAGAAATATGCAAACTACTGCTGATACCTGAAAAATCAGCCCATGGGATCCCCTCCCAAAAGTACCTCTCCGTCATCCCAGGTCTTGAAGTTGCAGGTGTGCAGTAGATTCCTGGTGTTCAAGTCTCTGGTGTCTGATCTGATGTGGTAGCAGTTGTATATGTGCCTCCAAAATAGGCAAGTGAGCTCTGACTCGCTCACCTCATCCCGGTGCTCCAACAGCTCTAGCTGGGGATGAAGTCCTGTTTTACCAGCTGTTGCACAAATATGAAATAAAAGATGGTGTTTACCAGCAAAAACCTCCTTTTATTTCACAAGAGGAAAGATTGGTTGTGTGCTGCACGTGAATAGGCAGTGCTCTCCCCTCTGTATGAGCTGGCAAGGACAAAGCAGCTGGGAACAGAGCAGAGACTTCAGTACCATGTAGTTTCCCCAAACCCTTAAGTTCAAAGTCCCCCTGACCCACCTGCCTTTGGACTCTGGCAGTCTTCTGCAGCTTAAAGGGATGACAGGTTTTTTCTGGCAACTGCTGAAACACCAATACTTTCTAGTTGTTGACAAAAAAAGAAAGAAAAAGAAATTTTGGATCCCATTCTATGTCCTTGTTAACCATTTAAAAATGCCTTTTCTGAAGAACATTTAGCTGCTCTTGCATCAAACCTGCAAAGAGAGGTTCTACAGTGGCATTGTAAGAAGTCTGCACTAAATGCTTTGACAAAAAACATGCACGCTCTGAAATGAAATCTTATTTACTGTGATATTATTAAAGTGCTAAATAAACAGACAAACTCAGAAGGGCTGGTAGGATGTGGGCGGGTGAATAAATAAGCTTTGATGCTGATGTCAGTCAATGCTAATTTCTATCCTTTGAAGAAAGCATGATAAACACAGCTGTCAGAATTGTGATCTGAAATTGCTCTAATTAAATTAGATTTTCACTAGAATGAAAGCAGCTGAGCACCTTCCTTTGTTTCCTCTTTACCTGGACTAGTTCAGAGAATAATGACTCCAATTCCTTCATGGTCAGGTAGGGAGGGTAAGATTTGTTAAATATATATATAAGGATCTGAATAGGCACAAGTCTATTGTATAAAATTCTGTATTCGTATTTCTTTTGTTGCATTTGCTACTCAGGATTTGTATCTTAATTTAGAATCTGAGATCTTCAATGCAATATTATCTGTGCTGGCCACTAAATGCTTTCTTTGTAGTAACATGGGGAGATTATGTAAGTCCCTTGTGCATGGCTTAAATTTACATGTTAACAGTAAAAGACAGACAAGGGTGTTTCAGTGGTTAAGAAGCATTTTACTGCTGATCACGGACTGTGGATGAGAATAATAATTAGCAATCACTGTAAAGAAAGACACAAAGGGTTAAAAGACAACAAACATGTCTCTGCCTCATCCTTCATTTTCTGTCTCTTCCTTGTTTCAAAAAACACCTCGTTCCTTTTTGTCGATGGATTGAGAGGCGTGTTCCTCCAAGCCTTGCAGTTTTACTTTACAAATGAAATTTTGATTAGGCTCTGATTTGGATGGCTACTCCTTTTCAGGAGAGCTGAAAATGAAGCAAGGTGATAAATTATTTCAGTATTTTTAAATTTTCTTTTTGTGACCGTTATTTTCCAAAGCAATCTAATTAGTCACAGAGAACAGCACATCCAGAAGTAAATAACTGATACATATACAGGTATGTTTGATTTGTGAGTGCTATTGATTTTAATTTAATTAATGTAAAAGACATCTGTGTCAGAATTCAGTGCCATAAAATAAAAATATGAATTCATATAGAGAAATAGTGTATTAACTTATATACATATCTTCTACCAGTGCCATATATCAATATCCAAAATGTGTTAATTATGGCAAACGGATCTGATGAGGAGAAATTCCATTAGTCACAGCATCTCTTCCATGCATGGACACTAGATGGCATCGAAAGACAGGAGCTGTGGTGTGGAAATCCAGGTAATTTGTATTTCTGGAGGTTAGTGTACTTCAGTGGAGGACGATTGAAGCATAAATGATAACCAGTAAACTATTTCGTGAATGAAAAATAAAAAAAAAATAAAAAGGAGGGGATATACAGGAATTACAGAAGCTATATTGCATGACTCAGTTGTTGCTTGAGCCTACAGAAGAAATCAGCACAGTTAGAGTTGAAGTGGCAGAATGTGGTATTAAGCGACCAGGGCTGGCAGCAAAGTCCCTCTCCAGATGAGGGAGCTGGAGCTTTTCCTCTCTCATTTCCTCATGTTGTTTCACAGAAAATCTCCTCCAAAGCTCATACACTCTTGTACATCCAGCATGGTGCTCCTTGGGTGCAATTCCAGTCCCAGACTGTACAGTGTTAAAAACATCCACATCCACATTATTTCACTCTCTGATTTCTGCCCCATCTGACCAAACAAAAACTCTTGTGCTGATGCAGGAGACACACCACAGGTCTGAGTCAGAAACAGAGATTACGACAAAGCTTTAATAACAACCATGAAGCCCGGAGGGAGGATGAGGAGGAGGGGAGGGCCTGGAGCCTGGCTCAGGCTGGGATCTCTAGCTCCCAGGCCATGGCCAGCCTGGCCCGGGGTGTATCACAACCCTCAGAGAGGGTTTTACAGAGCCACTGTACCCACACAACAGGATCGAAGTGTAACCGCTTGTCCTATGGAAGGGATCACTGCCCATCATCCCATGTGTTATTCTGGTTTTAACATCTGCAAGGTATTGTTGTATTGTATGGCCAGACTTTGTGAACGCAGATTTGGGCAGGGCTCTCCCCACGTGGGTGTGCCCTTCCAGCCTGTGCAGTGGATTTTTTAGGTGAGGCACAGCGTGCACAGAACTGGCCCCACTGTTTAAGTCCTGAGGTCCATCTGCCACGGCCAAGCGAGCTTGGACAGTGACAGTGAAGTCCTCGGGACTGTCACAGCACCCGGTACTGACCGGGGCTGACCCTGCTGAGCATCCGAGATGTGACGGGATGGGATGGCAGGGAGGCATTGAACTGCCAGGGGATGGTCCCACTGAGACTGGAACTCAGGTCCTTGGGATTCAGAGTCCAGAGAGCTCTCCTTTACACCACAGGACCAAAGATCCACTTTTATTCTGTCTGCAAAGGGAAGCACTCAAAGGTTGGGAAACTCCATGTCTGAGTAGCACTGCAGTCACATCCCAGCCCATTCTGTGCACTCAATGAGACAGAGGCCTCGCGGGACACACAGCTACGCAATCGTGTAATTAAAAACCGTGGCCTATGCGCAAGTTGGCACAATGACATCTGCAGCAAGCTTTTCCCAGGATTTCAGCACCCGTGCAGATAAAACTGTTTTCTGTGAGCAGTGTTACATGCAATACTGGGAGGTTGGTCTCTTCTCCCAGGCACTCAGCAATAGGACAAGGGGGCACGGGCTCAAGCTCTGCCAGGGGAAATTGAAGTTTGATATCAGAAAAAAAATTCTTTCCAGAGAGAGTAATCAGGCATTGGAATGGGCTGCCCAGAGAGGTGGTGGATTCCCCACCCCTGGAGATTTTTAAACGCAGATTGGACGTGGCACTGAGTGCCATGATCTGGTAAATGGACTGGAGTCGGACCAAGGGTTGGACTTGATGATCTCGGAGGGCTTTTCCAACCCAATCAATTCTATGATTCTATGACTGACACGTTTTTAAGGACAAAGCCCTGTCCGAGGAAAGGGCCGGAGGAGGGGACTGTGCCACAGCCTGGGGTGGAACCGTCCGGGGGCCGCTGCCACCCTCGCGGTGTAATGTTCTTTCACTGAAGGGGAATCTCTTCAGCCCCAGACTGGCCTTTTGCACAGTTTGGCGATGTTCCCACGGGTGCGTGTGCCAGGCCGTGGCCATGCTGGGGGTTCCCGTCCCGCGGCCGCCCCGTCGGGCGGGCAGGAGGGGCCGGGCCCGGGGCGGCCCCGCGCCGCGCGCAAGATGGCGGCTCTGCGNGGGCGGGCGGCGCGGGGCGGCCCCAGCTCGGGGGGCGCGGGGGAACCCCCGGCCCGGGGCAGCGGCGGCGCCTTCGCGGGAAAGCCCCGGGGGAGCCCCGGTGGCGTCTGAGCCTTACCTGGAAGCGTCATGTAAAAATGAATCGATTCCCTACCCTCGCTCTTGAATCTTTGCGTTTATTGTAGTGGGAGCCGGGGCCTTTTTGTTTGTGTTTCTTCTTTCTTTTTTCTCCTTTATTTAAAGGTGTTCAGGCACATAACTTTTTTCGTTTGTTACGCACTGAGGTGTGCTCAGGCTTTCGTGTGCCTCTGGTCTTTGTTCAGGCAAACGCTGCTCGTAGTTGCCTTATATTATTTGTTAGGGGCAAAGACTCGCTGAGAACGTGAGGGCTGCAGGCAGTGGCTTCCGAAGGGAGCTCGTGTGGCACCCTTTGCCTTGGGAAGTGAGGATGCGGGAATTGCCGATTTCTGTCTGCACAACAGTGCTGCGATCAGCTGCCCCAGCATCGCTTCCAGTGGCGCTGGAAGTGCTGGAGGTCCTGGAGTGCCCATTAGGACACAGGCTTGTCCGGAGGGGCGCAGAAGCCTCCGCGGCCTCTGGATTCAGTGGGAGCAGCGAGGTTACCACATTACCAGAGCTGGCACCTGCAGCAGCCGGTGGAGTGAGCTCCCACTGTATCCCTGTTTGGGAGTGGGATACCTCCCGGGTCAGGCACAGCTCACCTGTTGATTTCTTCCCATCTTCCTTCTAGTAGAGGAGGAGAGGATATCAGAAGTTTAATGGAAAACGCCTGTGGGAGGATGGCAATTGGACACTCCATCTGTTTTCCTCAGCCACTGTAGAAGACAGAAAAGTAGGATTTGGCAGAATGGTTAACAGTTCACGTTGTATGTCAGCAAATGAGAGCCAGATCTTTTGAGGAGACATGAAGAGTTGTAGTTACTCAAAGTGTGTCTGTAGCATGTGAGTGATTTAAATGAGCAAAAAGCGTCTGAATCAGAATTGCAAGTAGCTTGGTATAGAATATCTGACTTGGCCAAACCTGTGGCATAATAACAGAATGTTTCAGGTATTCATAGAATATTCTGAGTTGGAAGAGACCCACAAAGATGATAGAGTCCAACTCTAAACTGAATGATCTGTATGGGGATTGAACTCACTACCCTGGTGGTGTTAATACCATGCTCTGACCAACTCAGCCAACCCACTCCCCCAGATGGTCAGGACAAGGCACCTAAATTGTCAGTGGGCTTGTAAACATGCTCAACTTTGTAAGTGTTGACTGGTGGAACTGTGGGTGAATGAAGGTGCAAGGAAGCAGTTGGGGTGAATTGAGACTGGGAGGAAGAAGGGGTTTCTTAAGTGGATGAAGGAATAAGAGCCTGAAGCAAGCAACCTGCAGGGATGGAAGTGAAAGAGATCTACTGTGAAACAGCCATGGTGTGTTAGAGGGGAACTATTTTT
Source organism: Sakesphorus luctuosus (assembly GCA_013396695.1). Lineage (NCBI taxonomy): Eukaryota > Metazoa > Chordata > Aves > Passeriformes > Thamnophilidae > Sakesphorus > Sakesphorus luctuosus. The sequence continues at coordinate 8,386 of VWZD01011951.1, read as the reverse complement.
GGAGCAGAGAAATGTGTATTAGAAAAATATAAGTACTTGAAACGTTGGCATGGCCACCAGCATTACCAGAGTTCAAGAAGTGTTTGGACAATACTCTCAGGCACATGGTGTGATTGTTGGGGTTGTCCTCTTCATGGCCAGGAGTTGGACTGGATGATCCTTGTGGTTCCCTCCCAACTCAGGATGTTCTTTGATTTGTAGACTCTTGTAGCAAATACTTAAACTTGTAATCACAAAATTGTTGACTCTTACATTCTTATAGATGTTCACACTATATGAACACTTATATAACATGTACAAGTTATGTTTAGTTTACATTCAAAGCAAAACACGAATGTATGTAAAATAAATTACTTTTGCTTCTTTAGTTTTTCAGTAGCTTCCAGAAACTGCAACTAGTACTGGGATGCTGCTGTGCTGATTGTGAATGGAGATACAAAGTAAAGAGGAAAACAAGCATCCAGGTGTGGGGTTTGTTTTTTTTCTTAAATAATTATCCCTTGGATGTTAAACTTGAAGTAACAAAAGACACCAGGCTATGACGCTCATATTCTGTTTATGAGTGAAATGGTTGAACTATACCATGATTGTGGTAAGATATTTTGGCAGTCATTAAATAAAAGGAAAATCAAATTCTGCAGAAAGATTTATTTCTTCCTTTATAGTGAAAGGAGTAATATCCTGTAGTAAGATAATAGCCCAGCTTGAGGACACAGTTATTTTGAGATTAGAAGTTTAAACGTTTATGTTGGTTAAAAGCAGATGGATGTTGAAAGCAGGACCTAACACTGTAGTGGTGCAAAATATGGAAGGATGTCTTAGGATCTGAAACTCTGTGGCATGACTCTGGAGAGTTTGGGTTTTTTTTTCCTTTTGGGAAGCATAGTCTGTATATAACAATTGGGGTTTCCATTTTTTGTAGGCTGCTTTTACACTAGTGTAGCAAAGTTAAGGCTGTTTGCAGGTTATGTGAGTGATAAATAAGGCCCCCAGCAATGTCTGTTTGCCTTCACAGCACCTGGGAGAGGGCAGTGCCAGTGGCTGGGCCTTTTTGTCTGTAGAGCAATACCTTTGCTTTAATGTGGTGCCCTTCACTTGCTCAGTAGTGCATGGGAGGCACAACTTCAGGATGAAGTTTGTTCTCTGTCTTAGCAGACAGACTTTGCTGAGAATGTAGGGGTTTTCTCTTCAAATTATTTTTTTCAGTCCTCCTTTCCAAGCCTGCTACCATTGCAGATTCCTGACTCTGCTGGAGAATGCCATGTGAAGCTATTTTTGACTGATCAGAAAATTGCTGTAGGAGGAACAAAAGACAGTGCTGGGAGAGAAGTGGTCCCAAGGGGCCTTAAGAAGAAAGAGATGGAGTTCAGATTAGTAACCTCCAAAAAAATCTTGCTGTAGAAGAGGTGAAAAATAAGACTATAAAAGAACAAAGGTAAAAAGAACATGTGAAAACACTTATTTCTCATAATGTTACCCTTTCCCATGAGGAGGCTTTTTGAATGGCTTTCATAGTAATGTTTCTCATATGTTGACCATAGGTTTGAGCAGCAAGCTTGACTTTTCCCTAAGCCTTTAACAGAGATGATTGATTTACTAGCTTTGATAGAGGGATAGAATTACTTTCAAACTTTGAAATATATAATAAGCACCTCAGATAATTAGCAAGCCTACAACTGTCTCTCTTTAAAGTGATCAATGGCATTAATTTGGTTTGGTAACTGGCTATTTTCTTGTTCAGCAGCCATATGGTATTTCTGAGTTTAGTGTGATTTCCTGTGAGCAGTTTTTATAAAGTCTGCTGGGCTTTGGTGTGAAGTGCAGCAAAAATTAAATACTATGAGAAGGTGTGAAAATGTTCTTGTATAAAAGGAAATAAAGGCAGGTTGCTTTAACTTTGGTGTAAGAATAGACTGTAGCCTTTAAATCACACATTCAGTGAGACTGTAATGCTGAAATAGACAAAACTTGTAACTACTGCTTGTTTGACACTGAAGTTCTTCATGCAAATACCTATCTATGGATTGGTGTTTTGTTTGTAAACAAAATACTTTTTAGCTGTACTGTAAAAATGAGAGCTCTGTTACAGTAAGATACCCTTTTAAGGGGTTTTCTTCTTGAGGTGCAATACTTTAATGCTGTTGTTGAGTGTGTCTTGACATTAATAGAGCAGCCACAGGAAATTTCCTTCTGAATTCTGATTTTTGAGTCTTGCAGTAGTCAAAAAAGTGTGACTTTTATCTGTCACGTGAGGAGAGGCTGAGAGAGCTGGGGTTGTTTAGTCTGGAGAAAAGGAGGCTCAGGGGGACCTTATTGCTCTCTATAACTACCTGAAAGGAGGTTGTAGCCAGGTGGGAGTCAGTCTTTTCTCCCAGGTAACAAGTGACAGTACAGGAAGAAACAGCCTCAAGTTGCTTCAGGGTCTCCCCTGACATGAGGAAACAGGCTGCCCAAGGAAGTGATGGAGTCACCATCCCTGGAAGTGTGCAAAAAACATGTAGGTGATGTGCTTAGGAACAGGGTTTGTGGCAGACATGGCAGTGTTGGGTTAATCATAGAATCATAGAATCACAGAATCATCTGGACTGGAAGAAACCTCCGAGATCATCAAGTCCAACCCTTGGTCCAACTCCAGTCCATTTACCAGATCATGGCACTCAGTGCCACGGCCAATCTCAGTTTAAAAACCTCCAGGGATGGGGAATCCACCACCTCTCTGGGCAATGGTTGGGCTCTATGATTTTAGAGGTCTTTTCCAGCCTAAATGTCTCTATGATTTGAAATCAAGAGCTTTTGAGAAATGTTTGTGCCTCGAGGATCCCCATCCTGCTGAGTTGGTGAAGGGCAGAGTAACAGGGAGGGTTCTTTGGTTGGGCAACTCTGAGCTTTTATTTTTATAGAAGTGAAACATGTTGGGTTTTTTAAGCTGACCGTTACTCTGTGCTTATAAATAGCAGTTTAAATTACTCCGTGGGAGATTCTACATCATGCAATATGAACAGAGATAAATCTGCCTGTGAGAGTTCTGGGGAAAGAGAACCCGTGTCAGATGGTGATCCACGAAGGAGAAGATCTGGAAGTGGGAGCAATCAGGTGAGGCGAGTGGGGCAAAGAAAAGGAATGAAGAGGTGTTGGAGAAATGGAGTGGGTCAGGGTCATGGGAGAAAAAAAGTTGCTGGTGGTGATGTAAGATAGCAAAGATCTTGCAAGAATAAAGTTTTCTGGTTAGTAAAGGTGGCACTGAGAAGTGGCAGAGTTAGAAGCTGTTTGGTATATAGGCAGGAAAGTGCCACTTAAAATTTAAGTAGAAATACATCTGAAAGGAGTGACAGGCACCAGAAAAAGAATTAATGACTGTGAAATGCATGATCTTGCAATGTGTGGATGGAAATGGTACGAGGGGCATGTGGAGCCCATTCCTGTGAGGGAAAACCTGAGTGCTGAGGTTCAGAACTGGAGGCCTTGTGGTATGGAGACAGCTGAAGACAAGCATCCCGAAAGGAGGGAATGGGTAGCCTCAAGAGGGACATGTTAGCGAGCCGTGCTGGATACCTTCAGTGATGCAGAGCCCAGAGTGTTGGTCACAGTGTGCTTGGCTTATAGAGGCGGTGAAGGAAACACTTTCTGCTTTCCATGCTCCTATTCCTTCCCCCATCTTTATATTCTGGGAGATGTGAAAAACTTGCTTTCTGGTAGGTTGGTATAGTCAACATATGTCTGGAAGTAATGTTGGCTTTCTGCATTCAAGTCTCTGAAGAAAGGTCTTGCTGTGTATCTTAATGTATAGCATTGTTGTTTTTGTAGAAACAGACAAACACAGCATGATAAAAACATTCTTGTGCTGTCCATAGTACAACATAACTCTTGTGCTATGTTACACAGATTAATAGAAATGACTGAATTAAGCCATAACTATTAGCAGATGGATAGTGTGGTTTAGTCTTGTATAGTTGCTCCTTGTTAATGAACTTCACATGCAGATAAAATGGGAGGGAGATAGGCTTTAATAGGAGAAAATGTTTGCCTTGTCATCTGAAAACACTTACGTTCCCGTGCTCAGCAATGCTCCTTTCTTGTGCAGAGCTGTAGTGTTTAGAAATGAAACTATTGTTATTCCTGGGTTGACAAGAGTGTCTCCCCCTCCTAGAGCTTTAATTCTTATCTTCTCTCTTTATGTAGCTAAGGTTGGTCAGGGGCTGTAAACAGCCTTGTTTGAGACTTCCTGGTGTTTCTCTATGCCATTGCCATCTTTGCCTGTGGTAAGAGCTGCCTGTTGGAGCTGAACCAGGGAGTGAATCTCAAGGGAGGTGAGGTTTATTGCCACAGCTGATACTGTGCTTGTGCCTGGCTCTTCAGAAGGATCGTGTGTGCTGTTTACTGAGTGTTTGAAGAGAGTCTCCATGAGAATTGTTTCAAGTTTCAAAGTTTAGGTACAACAGCATCATCCTCTTGTGACTTGTACCTGTCTGATCAATGAGTATGCTTAAAAAATATTTTAGACATGAAGTGGCTGACTTTAGAATTGGTTCTTTCAATGCTTATCTCTTTAAGACATCTTTTCCAATGCCATTTTTAATTGTATTTGTAACATAATTTGTTTGTGTTTTAGTTTAGGAGAGATGCATTTGCCATTGATGTGTGTTCGAGCTGCCTTGCGGGAAGTGTTTGTCTCTGATTAAATATTTATAGACAGGTTGGAGCATCAGTATGAGATTTGAGAAGACACATTTTGTAAACACAAAACTCATTTTACCTGGAATGTGAGTGGAATGGTACAGCTCAGGTTACACTTGCGCTTCAGGGTAGTGTTGGAATTAAAGTTGGGGGTTTCATAGTTTGTTTGTTGTTTTTCTGGTTTTGATTTTTGTTGGGGGTTTTGGTGGTTGTTTTTTTTTTTTCCTCATTTGTGGTCTTCCGAGTTTCTCACTTTCCCATTAGTTGTTACAAGATATGGAGGATGCTTGATGCTTACAGGCTTGGACTGAAGAAGCTTTTAGACTTTTTGTGAACTTAAAAGACTTTCTTAGGAATTTTCTCCCCTTTGTGTTTGCTAAAAGTAGTTGCTGTGCTCAGCAATACAGCTGATAGGATCCATTTCTAATGGTAAAACTATTTAATATTGGAACACACTTGTTGTGAGCAGTTCTTGAAGTTGCATAAAAACTGGATGATAAGGAGATATCTCTGGGTGGGAGGAAGGAAGAGGGGGATTTTGAGAACTACATGATTAATTGGAGTTTGCTGCAGTTATGATGTTTTGGGCTTACAAAATCACAAAGTACTATGCAACATAGTTTGAATATGTAAGTAAGCTAAAATATTTTCTTTAATACGTATGCTGTTCAAACTAATTATATAAAGCTGAAAAGAATTTTTGCCTCTTGAAGTAAACTTTACCCTAGTCTTAAACATATGTTCTCACTTATTGTTGATAGCTTCTTTAATACCATAAAAAACTACAGCAGGTATTGCAGGAATTCAGTAACTTAATCTTAACTCTCAGAAGTTAAATCATGTGAAATGTATGTCATGCTGATACTTTTATAAAAACATAATGGAATTATAACAAAAATCGTTATTAAAACTAAGATCATTAATATAGTTTAGAACTCCCTTCTGTGACAATACAGTATAAGATCCTGAATAACCCTAGACACTTTTTGGGCCTGAATTAGTCAGTCATGTATTTTCTTTGACAGTGAAACTTTATGAACTGAAAAACCAAGATTTGTATTAAGGGTTTTGGAAATGTGTCATCATGTAATAATGTTTCTGCACTAAGACAGCTGAATAAAGTAATGTTGTGGTTGACTGTGAGCGGGCTTTTTTATGTGTTACTGCTTAACTAGTGCACCAGTAAACTGATTTTCTCTGCTTTTCCTTGCTGTCAAGCAAAGCTGGGTTGATCTGCTGTAATCTCAGTACTTTGGCAACTTGTTCTCTGTTAAAAATGGTAGAGATGGCATTAGTGGGAGAACAATTACTTGCTTTGTAAGCAGTGTGAATGAGTTATGACTAAGTATATTGATTTGCCTGGCCAACACAAACTCCAGACTGATTTATTTTTTTTCCATGGCCTTTCTGTAAGAGGGTCACATGGTTAGTTGTTATTGCCCTGGATGTGGTTGATTTCTACAAACCAAACTGCTTTCTGGGGAAATGGAAAGGCTTTTAAATTATTTTTTTAAAGTAGATTTTGATCACTGCTGTGTGATGTTGAATGTCTTGGGGAACTCTCTTAGTTCTTTTTCCTCTGCAGAGCTCTTTAACTTCTCTTTGACATGGCTTTATCATTTGCATACACAATAAAAAAGTTACTGACTGAAAAATACATGAATTTCTAATTTTATTTTTTTTTACTGTCTAGGGGGAGAAACTGCATCTGTTTGCTTGTGCCAAACATGCTTTTGTTTTTCTTAAGTTTCCCCCCTTTTTTCCTTTTCCTCTAGCCCCTAAAGGTGATTTGAATATGCTGTTGAGAGTTCCTTGATGCATTTAGAACATGGGGTGCTAAATCTGTAAAACCCACAAACTGAAGCTGTAGTAATGGGATTATGAGACACTGAGATGACTTCTTACTTTTGAGGTCCAGAACTCTCTCTTGCTTTCCCCACCTCTCAGCATTGCCCTCTCCAGTTTAGGGAAAGGTCTGGTGGTCAGTGACCTAATGTCAGAGGTTTTAAGTTAAAATTTAATAAACTGGTAATAACGAGTCTGAATGACATTCCCAAATGATTGCACTGCTTTACTCTTTTCAAGACTTAATACCAGCTTTTTTGTCATGTTCATATTTGTGTTATGAATTTCCCCCACTGTATTGCATCTCTGAGCAGAATGACTGGGGCAGAGTAGAAAACAGAAATAAAGCAAGTGAAAAGTTTCAGTAAAGTAAATACTTTGGTAGTTCTTGGTCAGGTGTAGTTATTTCTTGCATGTGCTGCTTCTGGGAAGCCTTCCATGGTTTTCTATATAGTATAATAAACCGTGGACCAAAACAAGCACTCATGGTTATTCATAGAATCATAGAATCGATTGGGTTGGAAAAGACCTCTGAGATCATCAAGTCCAACCCTTGGTCCAACTCCAGTCCATTCACCAGATCATGGCACTCAGTGCCACAGCCAATCTCAGTTTAAAAACCTCCAGGGATGGGGAATCCCCCCCCTCTCTGGGCAGCCCATTCCAATGCCTCTTGACTCTCTCTGGAAAGAATTTTTTTCTGCTCTCCAACTTCAATTTCCCCTGGCAGAGCTTGAGCCCGTGCCCCCTTGTCCTATTGCTGAGTGCCTGGGAGAAGAGACCAACCCCCACCTGGCTAGAACTTCCCTTCAGGTAGTTCTAGAGAGTGCTGAGGTCACCTCTGAGCCTCCTCTTCTGCAGGCTAAACAACCCCAGCTCCCTCAGCCTCTCCCCATAGGACTTGTGCTCCAGTCCCTTCACCACCCTTGTTGCTCTTCTCTGGACCTGCTCCAGCCCCTCAATATCTTTCCTGACCTGAGGGGCCCAGAACTGAACACAACACTCAAGGTGTGGCCTCACCCACGCAGAGTACAGGGGAAGGATCACTGCCCTGGTCCTGCTGGCCACACTATTTTTGATACAGGCCAGGATCCCAGCAGATGGGGATGGTGGGGACCAATGCAGCACTTCTGTTCCACTGCTTAAATTCTTTTATCTCACAGTTACCTTCTCTCAGTGAATTTAGACATTTATAAATTAGCTTCCTGAGAGACTGTGTGTAATTGACAGTATCACATAATTTTAGGTGAAGATGTGGCTGCCATGTGCAGCAGCTGTGCTCTTTCTGTGGGGAGTGTTCTACATCAGTGTGACACCACATGTTGGGAAATACAAATCAGGACTTCATAATACAGTGTGCAAGCCCAGGAACGTGGCCTTACTTCCTCCTTAAGTGTTCCTGGTAGGAGACTGTACAGTCTGTGAAGCCAGAAGGAAAATACTTGCTTAGGTTGGCTTTATGGTTAGCAAGTTGGGTGAGCTCAGTGCATGGTCAGATGTACACTGGGCATGGTTTGTACAGCTCAGACTGGGGGGAAAAGATTTAACACTAATGAGGTGTTGAGTGGTCAGTTAGGTCTTTTATATTTCCCAGCTTATCCAACCTGAATGTGAGATGCTGCTGGGTGTCTATTAAATTGGGGTGCAGACAATAAAAGATCTGACTGCTGAAAATACTCTAAGAAATCAGTTTGTTGCAACTTGAATAAGGGTTAAACGATATTTAGGGTAAAATAATGGGAGCATATGATACAACAGTACTGTTCTGTACAATGAGCTATTTACATTGGTATGTTCCTGTACCTGGAGGTTTTATGTAGGTTTAGCTCTTCCTCAATCTGTTCAGGTACTGTGCTGGTTTAGAGGT
>VWZD01011950.1:56210-68588 GCA_013396695.1 Sakesphorus luctuosus | reverse complement strand
GGGAGCCAGGAGGTGAGCAGTTTCATTCCTGTCTGGACTCCAAAGCTTTGTTGATAGAAATCTGCTGCTGTCAGTGTAGCCGGGGGGGTGCCTGCAGACAGCAGCTCCACACTGACTGACACAGCTCCAGGTTTCTGTTGGGAGCAGCCTCACCTGCCTGGCTGATGGCAGCTCCCCACGGCCCCTGGGCATGGGAAAGGATCCCGGAGCATCCGGCACCGCTCCAGCCGCGGGCTGCAGGCTCAGCTCGGGCTGGTGGGACCTTCCCTCCTCCCCAAATCCTCCTTCTCCAGGCACACCATTGGCTTTGGGGCCTGGGAGGGGACAGTGGAGGTGGCACTAAACCCTGAGTGTGTTCCCATCCTCCTGCTCCCACCTGGAGCAGAGCTGGGGTCCTTGGCCTCCCCAGTTCCCACCTGGGGGCAAAACTGTGTGGGGGCAGTTCAGAGAAACCTCTAATTGCAGCACAGATGAAAAGATCCCAAAGTGAGCAGGGCTGGGGGTGTGGGGCTGTGGGAAAGGGGGAAAACCCATCCAGGGCAACAGGAAACGATCCCCAGGGCTGTTCATGGCCAAAGGGAATGATGCCCTGAGGATTGTTCAGAGCCAAAGGGAACAATCCCCCCAGAGCTGTTCATGGCTAAAGGGAATGATCCCTCCAGGCTTGGAACTGTGGTTGGAAATATTCAGTGCTCCAGGGCTCCTCTTGCCTTTGCCCTTCCTTCTCCTCCTGGAAGCCGTGCCAGACTCCCACCCCCAGCTTGTCCTCTCTGCAGATGTTTCAGATAGTTCACTCTTGGGAAGCAGGGATGATCCCATGGACAAGAAGTAAAAAAAGAATGATCCTGATCTCCAGCCCCTCCCAGATGCCAATCTGGGCCGTGCCCACGCACCAGGGCCCTGCTGGTTGCACCAGACTGGCACGGACAGAAAAAGCAGCCTGAGAAATACCAGCTTTTCCTGCTGCTGCCCCAAGCATGTCCTGGCTTTGCCCTGGGCACCACGTGCTCCCTGGAGACAGTTTGGGTTTCACAGAATCCCAGAGTGGCTTGGATTAAGAGGGAATTTAAAGCCCATCCAGTCCCAGGCCCTGCCATGGGCAGGGACACCTCCCACTGTCCCAGGTGGCTCCAAGCCCTGTCTAACCTGGTCTTGGACACTTCCAGGAATGGGGCATCCACAGCTGCTCTGCAATGCCTTCCTTTTCCCTCTCCATGTTCTGGTAGCTCAGGGAGGCCACTGTGTTTTCCAGCTCTTGGCAGGGGGCTGTTGCTCTGGGCTGTGTTCTTTGAAGCTCTCATTTATCCAAAGCAGTGTCTCTACCTCAGCCAGGATCTCCAGGAAACACTCTGGGGCTGTCCTGGAGGTTCCCTGTCCCTGAGCTGCTCCCTCAGCCCTGGCACAGCTCTCCCTGCCTTACTCTGAGCACGTGTAGCTCAGCAAAATGCCCCAGCCTGGCCTCCAGGAGCCCTGGGAATGCTCTCCCTGCCCAGGGAATAAAGATCTGAAATGGTATTTCCTGTGGTGCCCAGTGAGAGCAGAGTCAGGGCCTCACTGACTTACCAGAGCAGCACTGCGAGGCTCTCCAGCAGCCCCCCCGCTCCCCAGGGAGCTTCCCTCTTGCCCCACTGCTCCCCAGGGAGCTTCCCTCTTACCCCACTGCTTTCCAGGATGCTTCCCTCTTACCCCACTGCTCCCCAGGCACCTTCCTTGCCATCCCAATGCTCCCCAGGGAGGTTCCCTGCCATCCCACTGCTCCCCAGGGAGCTTCCCTCTTACCCCACTGCTTCCCAGGGAGCTTCCCTGCCATCCCACTGCTTCCCAGGGAGCTTCCCTGCCATCCCACTGCTCCCCAGGCAGCTTCCCTGCCATCCCACTGGTGGAACAAGCTGATGGGAAGTGTTGGGAGTTGGCTGAATGGGCCTTGGAGCAACCTGGGCTAGTGGAAGGTGTCCCTGCCTGTGGCAGGGGGTGGGACTGGGTGGGCTTTACAGTCCCTCCCCACCCAAGCCATTCTGGGATCCCACAAGGATCCTGGCTCTTTCTCCCTGCCATCCCTGTGAGGGCACAGCATCTGCACTCCTGGCAGGGAGCAGCATTCTCATGGAGAGGTTTGTGGAGCTGTGGGTCACATCAAGTGCTGCCAAGGGTGTGGACTGGCAGGAGCAGCCAAAGGCACAAACAGCTGCACATGGATAAGTACAGGATGAATAACTTATGGATCCTGACACAGCCCCAAAGGCCAGAGAAGCTGCTGCCCCACAGCCCTGGGGTGGCTGTGCCAAGGGTAACACGGTGCTCTTGGATTGGGTGAGATAAAGCTGCAGGCCCTGTGAGGAGCTCCCTCCTGCTCCCTGGCCCTCCCTGGCTGGCAGCTGGAGCTGTGCCCTGCTGGCACTGCCGGAGCTGCTCGGCTGCCTCTGAGTCAGCGGCAGCACCGTCAGAGCCGCCGAGCCCTTTGTCTGATCTCTGCTCTGGTCTTGTGACCATCATTTTCTGTGCTTCACAGCTTTTATTGCTGCAGCCTCATGAGCCCTTGGCGGGAGGAGTAGAGGGTTCTTCATCCTGGAAGACACCACATGACCTACAAAGATGTCCAAAGCTGCTCCTGCTCAGAGCAGGAATGGAGCCAAGCTCTAATATGCTCTAATATGGCAGCTTTAATGCCTGCCTATTAATTACAGCCACAAACTGCATTACAATCGCTGCTTTGGAGTTTGAAAACTTGATTTTAAAAAGAGACTGTTCATTTGTAACCACCTGGGCTCATGGAAGGTGTCCCTGCCCTTGGCAGGGGCTGGAATGAAATGGACCTTAAGGTCCCTCCAACCCAAATCATTCTGGGATTCCATGATTTTATCCCACGGCAGGGGATGGAACAAGGTGGTCTTTGAGGTTCCTCCAGGCCACCCCAGCGGTTCTGTGATGTTGTTTCTCCTGCTCTTTCCCCCTGTGTCCCTGCAGAAGGCCATGGTGGAGGTGGCCTCCAGCACAGCGCGGGGGTTCCTGCGGGAGGGGAAGGCCCTGGAAGCACTGCCGGCGGCGCTGCAGGCCCTGCGTGGCACTGCCCGGCTCTTCGGCTGGAGCTCCCTGCAGCTGGTGCCCATCCATCTGCTGCTGGCCGAGGCCTCCATGGGTGAGCAGGGCCTGGTTCCCAACCTGGCAAGGGCAAGGCCTCCCTGGGGCGGGTTTCTGGATTCCTTTTCCCATTTATCAGGGGACTTTGTGTCCTGGCTGTGCCCACTTTGTGTCCTGGCTGTGCCTGGCTCTGTGCCTGGCTCTGTGCCCACTCTGTGCCCACTCTGTGTCCTGGCTGTGCCTGGCTCTGTGCCTGGCTCTGTGCCCACTCTGTGCCCTGGCTGTGCCCACTCTGTGTCCTGGCTGTGCCCACTCTGTGCCCGCTCTGTGCCCTGGCTGTGCCCACTCTGTACCCACTTTGTGCCCACTCTGTGCCTGCTCTGTGCCCTGGCTGTGCCCGCTCTGTGCCCTGGCTGTGCCCACTCTGTGCCCTCTCTGTGTCCTGGCTGTGCCCGCTCTGTGCCCTGGCTGTGCCCACTCTGTGCCCGCTCTGTGCTCTGGCTGTGCCCACTCTGTGCCTGCTCTGCCTCAAGGGCGTTGGGGATTGATTAGAGAAGTCCCACCCCCCACACACCCCCTTTTCTGTGGGGCTGGAGAGGAGAATCTCTCAGCAAATGAAGTGTTTGCTCCCTCTCCGCCAATCCCCACAAGAGAAGCCCAGGGAAAGCCTCTGCTTTACCTGCTGGCCTCGGGTGGCTCCGCAAAGCCCAAAGCACGACATTCCCGAGGGTGTTTGGCTGTGCTTTGATCTCAGCGAACCCAGGAACACCCCGATCCATTCACAAACCCTGCCCTGCTGGTCCTCATTGTGTGCTTTGGAAAACACGGCAAATTAGGGCATGGGAGCTGCCCTGCTGAGCCACGGGCAAGGGCAGAGATCCCTGTAAATCACTGCCATTCCAGGGGCACACAATGCCCCCTGGCAGAGCGGGGCTGGCCCAGCGCTCGTCCTAAATGCAGTGGTGAGAGCAGGGAAAAAAAATGCTGTGAGTAATTGCAGTGTGATAACGTGGGAGTCGTGCAGTGAGCCTGCCTGGGCCACGTGTTCCAGGGACAGCGAGGGCAACAAACCCTCTGCTCGCAGCCAGGCTGGAGAGTGGGGGTCTCAGCCTGGAGAGGGGAAGCTCCAGGGAGACCTGAGAGCCCCGTCCAGTGCCTGAAGGGGCTCCAGGAAGGCTGGAGAGGGACCTGGGACAAGGGAGGAAGGGTCAGGACAAGAAGAAATGGCTTCCCACTGCAAGAGAGCAGGGTTAGATGGGATAAAGGAATTCCTGTCTGTGAGGGTGGGCAGGCCCTGGCACAGGGGGCCCAGAGAAGCTGTGGCTGCCCCATCCCTGGAAGGGTCCAAGGCCAGATTGGACAGGGCTTGGAGCAACCTGGGCTGGTGGAAGGTGTCCCTTCCCATGGCAGGGGGTGGCACTGGATGTTATTTAAGGTTCCTCCCAACTCAAACCAGTCAGGGATTCTGAGGTTTCTGGCTGCTCTTGTAGTTCTGGACACTCACCCTGTCTATCAATGAGCCTTTGGACTCCTGAGCAGCTCAGGGGCACTTGGAGGGAATGGGGAATCCACAAACCATGGCTCCATATCAAACCACCCCAGGGGCACAGCAGGCAGGAGTCTCTGACATTCCAGGCTAAGAAATGCTCTTTATCCTGCTGATTCCCCTGCTTGTTCCCCCGTGGCATTTCAGGCACTGGCAACCTGCGCCAGGCGTCCAAGTACCTGTCAGAGGCCGAGTGGATCATCCTGCAGAGCTCGGACTGCGGCGCGGCGCTCCGGGCCAGGCTGCACCGCTGGCTGGGGCTCTTCTCTGCTGCCCAAGGGAAGCTGGACCAGGCTTTGTACCACCTGGCCAATGATGTGAGTCACTTAAGGCACAGGAACACTTTGGGGTTGATTCCTGCTCTCTTTCCAGGCCCACATGGAAACCCAGCAGGCAGGTCTGGGGTCCGGAGAAGGTTCCCGTGGCAAACACCTGAACTGGGTGGATCTGAGACACCTGTGTATCCATGTGGGAGCCAAAGCTGGGGATTACCAGTTATCCCTATTGCCATGAAGTGACATAGAATCATGGAATTGTTTAGGCTGGAAAACCTCTCTAATGTCTTCAAGACCAACCATCCCCCCAGCACTGCCATGGCCACCCCTAACCCATGTCCCCAAGTGCCACCTTCACAGGTTTTTAAACACCTCCAGGGATGGGGATTCCACCACTGCCCTGGGCAGCCTGTTCCAGTGCCTGGTCACCCTTTCCATGAGGGAATTTTCCCTAATAAACCTTCCCTGGCACAGCTTGAGACCATTCCCTCTCCTCCTGTCCCTGTTTCCTGGAGCAGAGCTGGACCCCCCCCCCAGGCTTCCCCCTCCTGTCAGGGAGTTGCAAAGGGCAAGAAGGTCCCCCCTGAGCCTCCTTTTCTCCTGGCTGAGCCCCCCCAGCTCCCTCAGCCTCTCCTTGTCTCATTGCTTGTCACATTCCTTATGTCCTTGTCACATTCCTTCTCCCTATAAATTTATCCATCAGCCTCGTTACAGTGCTGGGATGCCCAGACATTCCTGCCCCAAACTGATATTGTTGCCTTTTATCCCACTGATAATTTATACTTTAGCTGTCATTTCCCTCAATACTTTCCCAGATCCTCAGCCATTATTTAATTAATGCTTCATTTAACTCTTTCAGTGTCTGGTTCTGTCACGTTTTCCCCAATTCAACCTTTTGAGCCACAGGGACAGTTTGTTACGCTGGAGGTGCTGGTTCCCAGCTGTGTTCCTGAGGATGCTTTGCCTGTCATTTGATCCTCCAAAGCCAGATGAACTTCTCCACGTCCTATTTCTGTCCCACACAGACTAAATTTATCCAGTGCCGAGTGATGCCTCCCCACTCCTGGTGAATTTGATAGTGCCTTTGTGTGGGTGTCAGGGATGACACAGAGGGGGAAGAATTAGACCCTTTCCATTCTGACAGACACAACTCTGCTCAGCCTATAAACCCTTTGGGAATTCCAGATTCCACCAAAGAGAGGCTTGGGAGATTCCCAAAATGCCTCTTTTTTTGGGATTCCTAAATGTGGTGCCTGAAAGGGCAGCAGGTACTGAGGTCTGTGCTCTGAGCCAGTGGCTGCTCCAGGTCGGAGCTGCTGGAGCCTTGGCTGCGTGTCTGGGGTCTGCTGAGAGTCACACGCCAGCTCAGAATAGCTGGAATGCACCAGAGCCTTCCCAATCCCGGCTCCAGGGGATCCAGCAGGGCTGGAGAGGCAGCTGGGGGGGATTTGGGCCAGGTGGGACAGGCACAGGGGCAGGGGGAGAGGAGGGAAACCTGCCCTGGATCGAGGGGAACTCACTGCAAAGGTTCCCGTGGCCCAGGATCGACCCCAAAATAGAGCTTTGTAACACCTCATTGCTGTGGATCAAGCCCAAATTCAGCTCATTCCTGTGGATAACCCCAAAATTCAGCTTTTTAGTACCTCATTTCTATGGATAACCCCCAAATACAGCTTTTTATACCCTGTTCCTACATGTAACCCCCAAATCCAGGTTTTTAGTACCTCATTCCTTTACATGACCCCCAAAGAGTTTTTTGTACCTCATCCCTATGGATCAACCCCCAGATACAGTTTTTTGGTACCTCTTTCCTGTGAATTATCCCCAAATACAGCTTTTCATACCTCATTCATTTCTACAACCCCCAAATACAGATTTTTATGTCTCGTTCCTTTACATAACCCCAAAAATCCAGCTTTTTGGTACCTCATTCCTTCACACAACCTCCAATATACAGCTTTTTATTACCTCATTCCTTTGGATAACCCTGAAATACAGTTTTTATACCTCATTCTTATGGATAACCCCCAAACTCAGCCTTTTAGTACCTCAGTCCTTTCCATAATGCCAAAATACAGCTTTTCAGCACCACACTTTTCAATCCCAGGGAGGTGTAACCAACCCTTACACATAATAAAACCTGAATACCTGTAATGTTATTAATCCATAACAAAAAACTTCCCAGGTTTGACGTGAACATTAAACTTCTGGGGTTTATTTTTTGTTTCATGCTGATTTCAGGTTTATCTTTCCACTTCTGCCTTTGGAACAAACTCCACTGAGGTCTCTGAAGGATATTTCCACATGGCCAACATTTTCCTCCGCCAGAATAAAAGGGAAGTGGCAAACTCACTCTATACTGAGGTTGGTAGAACCAAACCCATCATTCCTCAGGTTTTTGGGGGCTCCTTCCAATGTTTTCCCAATTTTTATCAATGTACTGGTGACCACATCGAGTGTCAACTTTGCCTTTTGGTCTCAGAAACCCTTTTCATACTTAAATAATTCTCTGAGTTAAAAGCAGGAGACTTTAATCCTGTGCTCAGGATTGTTAATTAAATCATTTTCAGTTGGAGCAGCCAAACGTTGTTAAAAAGCAGCTTTGCTCCCAAATTCCCTGTGCCAGAGGTTAAAGGGGAGGGGTCTCCAAGGGCCTCCAAAGCCAGGGAAGGGTGGGGTACAAACCACCTGCTACTGGGGCTGGGAGTCAGTGAAAAGTCACACTGATTAAAGATCCTCAGAATGGACTGATCAAGCAAGGAAAGTAATAATTACCTAACTGATTTATTAACTGAATTAGCTAATTGATAATTATCTAACCGAATTATCTAATTGATTTAATAACTAGGGGGGGAAAAAGGAGCTTTCATTTATTTACACCAATTTCTGTGGAAACGAGACTTTGGGAGCTGCACGATCCACCCCCATTCCGCTCCCAAACGTGGCTTTGGGTGGATATTTTCCCTGGATCCGCTGGGGTTTCGTTCCCCTTCCCGGGGAGGTGCCGGGCTGGGCTCACGGTCCGGCCGGAGCATCCCTGGCTCAGTGACCCGCCGGCACGCGGGGCGTTTGTTTGCAGAGCGGCGAATGCCAGGTGGGCACACAAGTGCAATAATCGCTGTGCTCCCTGCCAGGTGACCGCGCTGTGGCATTCCCGGCTGCTGAGCTCACTGCGGGAGCGGCGGCGGCGGCTCCGCGTCCGCCCGGCCCCGTTCGCCGACGGCGAGGAGGAGCCCGAGGAGGGCCTGAGTAAGAGCCGCCTGGACAGGGGGCTTGGAGGAGTCTGTGCCCCCCGTGTTGGTGTGGCATTCCCAGGGACGGGATGCGCTGGGAATTCCAGATGTTTCAGGGGGGTGATGTCTGTGTCCCCCGTGTTGGTGTGGCATTCCCAGGGACGGGATACACTGGGAATTCCAGGTGTTTCGGGCGGTGGTGGCTGTGCCCCAGTGTTGGTGTGGCATTCCCAGGGACGGGATACACTGGGAATTCCAGGTGTTTCGGGGGGGTGGTGGCTGTGCCGTGAGGCCCCTTCGGGAATGAGGGTGTTCTGTGCAGGGGCAGCAGCTTTGCCTGGTTTGCATCCTCCTTTCACAGCGCCCTTGGCAGTGACTGGAGCAAGATTTGGCCTTGCAGGATTTGATTCCACTTCACAGAGTCATGGAATCATGGAATCCTTAGGGTGGGAAAAGATCTTTAAGATCATCGAGTCCAACCGTTCCCCCAGCACTGCCACGTTCACCCCCAAAGTGCCACATCCACACACTTTCTAAACACTTCCAGGGATGGCGATTCCACCCCCTGCCTGGACAGCCTGTTCCAATGCTTTACACACCTTTTAATGGAATTTTTTTCCTAATATTCAAACTAACCCTCCCCCGGTGCAACTTGAGACTTCCACATTCTCATTTCCCTGCCTTGGGTGGGGTTCCCGCTCCCTCCTGGAGCAGGAGGACATGATGGAATAGCCTGTGCTGACAAGTGGATGTGTTAATCAGGAGGATCCACTCTGGAGAGAGGCTGGGGAGGCTCTCCCCGGGGACACAAAGGTGCATAAAGCATTTATGAGTGGTACTGCCCCAGGCTCCTCTGAAGCCAGACCAGACTCTGGTCTTCATCTCCTGTCTACCATCTGTGCTAACTGAGATATTGTCAGGGAAGAGAATATCAATTTTCTATTCCTGGAAGTGTCCAAGGCCAGATTGGACAAGACTTGGAGCAACCTGTTCTAGTGGAAGGTGTTCCTGCCCGTGGTGGAGAGGAATGGGAAGTGCTTTAAGGTCTCTTCCAAAACAAACCACTCTGCCATTCTAAGAGGAACATTTCTGTAAATCCCATTCCCTGGCATTGTCTCCATTAGGAGTTCCCAGAGTAGGAACCACACCAAGGCAGGGCTGCAGAGACCATCTTTGGTGTGACAGGAATAGGAAAGTTGTTCTCCTGCAGCTCTTGTGGCTCCACATCCTCACTAAAGGCTGATCAGCACAATCACCAACTGAGAGTTGTGTTCATGGGCACGGAATGTGCATGGAGCTGGGATCATGGAATCACAGGACCTCAGAATGCCTGGGTTGGGGAGGACCTTGCAGCTCATCCCATTCCACCCCTGCCATGGGCAGGGACACCTCCCACTGTCCCAGGTGCTCCAAGCCCCGTCCAGCCTGGCCTTGGACACTCCCAGGGCTGGGGCAGCCACAGCTTCTCTGGCACCTGTGCCAGGGCCTGCCCACCCTCAGACCATGTGGATGTTTATAGTAGAAATGCTTTGATGTCTAGAAGAGCAAACTGGGCAGTTTGGAATGTAGTCCCTTGCCCAAACCCACCCATCCAACAGGATATTTTCGCCCCCCGCAGCCGAAGCCCAGCGGGAAGAGGCGACGCAGGTGCTGCAGGCCCTGCTGAGGGTGTGGGAGCAGCAGCAGCAGCCCCAGGAGACAGTCCAGGTCCTGCACTCCCTGGCCATGCTGCACTTCCTGGGCATGGATCTGCCAAAGGTGCGTTGTGCCTGGAAGGGCTGAGGGTTCTCCTCACATGTCTCAGCCCACGGGGAGTGTGGGGGACCAGGGCAGGGTGGCCTCGGGGCCTGCAAGGGGTGGCTTCAAGGAGTGGCTCAGGTGGGACACTGGGGGGAAACCCTTCCGAGACCCTGGCTGTGGCTGCTTCATCCCTGGAAGTGTCCAAGGCCAGGTTGGACAGGGCTTGGAGCAACCTGGGCTGGTGGAAGGTGCCCTGCCCATGGCAGGGGGTGGCACTGGATGGGCTTTGAGGTCCCTCCCAATCCAAACCAGTCTGGAATTTTGAGATCTGCACCCTGTTGAGGCTGATAATCCCTCTGGGTCAGTCTCTGCCACCCACAGCAGACCCTGCGTGTTCCAGGTTCGTCCTTTCCTGGCTGT
This sequence comes from Sakesphorus luctuosus, assembly GCA_013396695.1. Taxonomy (NCBI): domain Eukaryota; kingdom Metazoa; phylum Chordata; class Aves; order Passeriformes; family Thamnophilidae; genus Sakesphorus; species Sakesphorus luctuosus. Next base: position 58,296 of record VWZD01011950.1, on the reverse strand, counting down.
CCTGGCAGTGTCACTGCCCGTCACACCAGGTCAGGTGTCACTCAGGCAGCAGGACGTGGCCTCACACAGCTCTTCCTGGGTTCTCCTCTGAGTTCAGGATCTGCTCCAGTGCAGCCCATCAGTCAGTCTGGAATTTGCACCCCTATATCTCTCTGGCTGAAAACTCCAGAGGTGACCGGTGACTTCTGTGCCTTACCAAGGACTGATTTTGGGAAACTGCTGAGCAGAACCATCTGGCAGTCAGGCCACTCTCTTGGACTCAGAGTTCAAAACCTCGAGTTTCTCCTGCCTGTGTTTTGGGAAGAGAAAATGCAGATGGTGAAAAACACTGTGTTGAAATATTAATGGTCTCTTCATTGTCTCAGAGAAAACCACAATGATGGGAGTGTTTGGAAGACCCAAGGAAACAAATTCAAATTAGAAAGAAGACAAAGATTCATAATGAGAATGTCTAATCCCTGGAAGAGCTACCAAGAGAAATGATTTAGTTCCTTACTGACAAAAATGAGGGATTTAGCTCAGACTGAGTCAATACAGCTGGTTTTTTCCCTGAAAGAGCTTTGGGAATGTTCAGATGAGCCGTATTATATGGGAGGTGATGTCTGGGAGGGGGGTTGGGGTCAATAATCTCTTCTGTCTGCACCTCTGGATCCTAAATATGAGATCTGGTGGCTTTAGGCTCTCCTGTAAAGCAGCTTGTACAGGTCACCTCAGAAAGGGAGGCTGGATCTGCTCCAGGCTGCTGCTCCACTGAGTCTGGGCAGGTACTTACCCGTGAGAAAAGCCAAATTCCTGACAACCCCTGTGTGTTTCTTCTGTCCCATTCCAGGCCCAGGAGGTGGGGATGAAAGCCTTGGACCTGGCCAAAGAGCTGCCCCAGCAAGAGTCTCAAGAAACCATTGGTCACCTGTTGGAGCTGATTAATGCCAGCTCTTCCCACACCAAATAAGAACTGGCTCTGCCAGATCCAGGTGTTTGGCCAAGTTATCTCCCACCCAGGTTCCTGGACACCCTCGCTCCTTCCTGCTGCTGCCTCCTGCCAGCTGTGTCCCTGGCTGTCCCAAATCGTTGGAAAATAAACAGATTGGTCTGAGTTAACCTTCATGTGCTGCTCTGGAGCCTGTCGGGGTGAGAAACAAAAGCACCCCCAGCATGCCATGAATAAATCATTGTCGGGGCTGTGAATAAGCAAAGAGGCTCTGCAGCCTCGCCCGCTGGCCCCGAGCCAGGACCAGCTCAGGTGTGTTTGTTACTGGTTTCCTGGCTTTGCCCTCCCGTGGGATGAGGGAGATCCCATGGAGGGATAGGGCAGGGACACAGGGAAGGTCTGGGCTGGTGGACACCTGGTTGATTAAGTGTTGCAGGTCTCTGCAGAGCCCCTCCATCTCCAAACCAGTTTTCACAGAATCCCAAACTGGTTTGGGTTGGAAGGGACCTCAAAGCTCATCCAGTTCCACCCTGGACACCTTCCACTAGACCAGGTTGCTCAGAGTTTTTCTGCAGAGCTTTAGAGGACTCTCATAGCTCTGAGCACCGAGAGACTTGTTTGTCCCACTTCTTGGAAGAACTTCCATCCAGGAGAAACCTCGAGGGGCAGGGCTGGCTCTGAGCAGCCTCAAGGGAAAGGATGAAAAGGCTCCAGCTGGAGATTCCAGCCCAAAGGAGATGTGGTCTCCTCATGGTGGGGAGCTGGGACCCCTCCTTGCTCTGCCACCAACCTCAGGAGGAGGAAGCCCCTCTTGCCACCATGCCCAAGACCCCCAGACCCATCCCCAGAGAGGCCCCTCAGGGTGACCCTGCTGTGAAGGGGCAGGGACACAGGGAAGGGCTGGGGGAGCCCCCGAAGGCTCTGGAGCAGCCCGAGCATGTGATCTCTCCCTCCGGCTGGGAAAGGGGCGAAGGAACTGGCTGAGCCCTAAGCCCCGATTAAGGCTCATTTACCTCGGGAGGATTTACGAGTGGTTTAATTGCCTGCAAGTTGGGCCTGAGTCAAGAGCTCTTTGTAAAGCTCCTCAGGCTGGGCCTGAGCAACTGAGGGGCTGGAGCTGCTGCAGCCACGTCCCATTCCATGGGGTGGGGGGGTTGG
>VWZD01011950.1:39735-56189 GCA_013396695.1 Sakesphorus luctuosus | reverse complement strand
TGTCCATGGGGTGGGAGGCACTGGAGGGGCTGGAAGGGCCATGTCCATGGGGTGGGAGGCACTGGAGGGGCTGGAATGGCCATGTCCATGGAGTGGAGGATGCTGGAGGGGTTGGAAGGGCCGTGTCCATGGGGTGGGAAGCACTGGAGAGGCTGGAATGGCCGTGACCATGGGGTGGGAGGCACTGGAGGGGCTGGAAGGGCCGTGACCATGGGGTGGGGGGCACTNGTCTAATCCCTGGAAGAGCTACCAAGAGAAATGATTTAGTTCCTTACTGACAAAAATGAGGGATTTAGCTCAGACTGAGTCAATACAGCTGGTTTTTTCCCTGAAAGAGCTTTGGGAATGTTCAGATGAGCCGTATTATATGGGAGGTGATGTCTGGGAGGGGGGTTGGGGTCAATAATCTCTTCTGTCTGCACCTCTGGATCCTAAATATGAGATCTGGTGGCTTTAGGCTCTCCTGTAAAGCAGCTTGTACAGGTCACCTCAGAAAGGGAGGCTGGATCTGCTCCAGGCTGCTGCTCCACTGAGTCTGGGCAGGTACTTACCCGTGAGAAAAGCCAAATTCCTGACAACCCCTGTGTGTTTCTTCTGTCCCATTCCAGGCCCAGGAGGTGGGGATGAAAGCCTTGGACCTGGCCAAAGAGCTGCCCCAGCAAGAGTCTCAAGAAACCATTGGTCACCTGTTGGAGCTGATTAATGCCAGCTCTTCCCACACCAAATAAGAACTGGCTCTGCCAGATCCAGGTGTTTGGCCAAGTTATCTCCCACCCAGGTTCCTGGACACCCTCGCTCCTTCCTGCTGCTGCCTCCTGCCAGCTGTGTCCCTGGCTGTCCCAAATCGTTGGAAAATAAACAGATTGGTCTGAGTTAACCTTCATGTGCTGCTCTGGAGCCTGTCGGGGTGAGAAACAAAAGCACCCCCAGCATGCCATGAATAAATCATTGTCGGGGCTGTGAATAAGCAAAGAGGCTCTGCAGCCTCGCCCGCTGGCCCCGAGCCAGGACCAGCTCAGGTGTGTTTGTTACTGGTTTCCTGGCTTTGCCCTCCCGTGGGATGAGGGAGATCCCATGGAGGGATAGGGCAGGGACACAGGGAAGGTCTGGGCTGGTGGACACCTGGTTGATTAAGTGTTGCAGGTCTCTGCAGAGCCCCTCCATCTCCAAACCAGTTTTCACAGAATCCCAAACTGGTTTGGGTTGGAAGGGACCTCAAAGCTCATCCAGTTCCACCCTGGACACCTTCCACTAGACCAGGTTGCTCAGAGTTTTTCTGCAGAGCTTTAGAGGACTCTCATAGCTCTGAGCACCGAGAGACTTGTTTGTCCCACTTCTTGGAAGAACTTCCATCCAGGAGAAACCTCGAGGGGCAGGGCTGGCTCTGAGCAGCCTCAAGGGAAAGGATGAAAAGGCTCCAGCTGGAGATTCCAGCCCAAAGGAGATGTGGTCTCCTCATGGTGGGGAGCTGGGACCCCTCCTTGCTCTGCCACCAACCTCAGGAGGAGGAAGCCCCTCTTGCCACCATGCCCAAGACCCCCAGACCCATCCCCAGAGAGGCCCCTCAGGGTGACCCTGCTGTGAAGGGGCAGGGACACAGGGAAGGGCTGGGGGAGCCCCCGAAGGCTCTGGAGCAGCCCGAGCATGTGATCTCTCCCTCCGGCTGGGAAAGGGGCGAAGGAACTGGCTGAGCCCTAAGCCCCGATTAAGGCTCATTTACCTCGGGAGGATTTACGAGTGGTTTAATTGCCTGCAAGTTGGGCCTGAGTCAAGAGCTCTTTGTAAAGCTCCTCAGGCTGGGCCTGAGCAACTGAGGGGCTGGAGCTGCTGCAGCCACGTCCCATTCCATGGGGTGGGGGGGTTGGGTCACGGGGCTCGGCACAGGCCTGGGGAAGGGCTGGGAGACACCCCAGTGCTCCTCTGGGAGATGCTGGTGGGTGTCTCACCTCAGCATGTCTCTCTGTGGCTGGAAAGACCCACTCTGTGGAGAGGGGGACACTGCAGGGACTGGAATGGCCACCTCTGTGGGGTGGGGGCATGCTGGAGGGGCTGGAATGGCCGTGTCCATGGGGTGGGAGGCACTGGAGGGGCTGGAAGGGCCATGTCCATGGGGTGGGAGGCACTGGAGGGGCTGGAAGGGCCATGTCCATGGGGTGGGAGGCACTGGAGGGGCTGGAACAACCACCTCTGTGGAGAGGGGACACTGTGGGCGTTGGAACAGCCACCTCCCTGGGGTGGGGGATGCTTTAGGGGCTGGAATGGCCATGTCCATGGGCTGGGGGTGCCAGGGGTGGCTGTGCCTGCTGGCACAATGCCCCAGGGCACAGAGGATTTGGGTCAGCAGGGATTTGGAGCTCGGTTGTGGCCGTAATCCGCCGGGTGCTCCGTGGCCGGGCTGAGCCTGCGGGGCCGTGTTGGGGCTCCTGGTGTTCCACAACACAAACAGGGGAAATGAAGGTTGTGGGGCTGAGCATCTCCTGGAGCTGGGAATGAAACAGCACAGGGACGAGAGGAGCCCTGGGCACATCCAGAACATTCTGGGCAGCTTCACAAGACACTACAATAGTGATTTCCTCTGCCAGCCGTGCCAGGCGCTGCCCTGGAGGGCAAAGAGCTGCTCCAAGACAAAGAGAAATCCTGAAGTGACCAAGATCAGCGTTTCTCTGCCCGAAAGTGTTTGGGCTTGCAGCTCTTGGCACCTTCACAGCTCCAGGGGGAAAACCAAATCCGTGGTACAGCAGCAGCATCTTCCCTCCTTCCCCCCTCCCCGTCCCTCCCTGGTGCTTGTGGAACCACCAAGGGCTCTGTCCTGGGTAGGAGCAGCTCTGGGGTCCCCAGAGCGGGAAAGCTCCTCCAGCTCCTGCCCTGATCCCAGCCCAGGCTGCTCCAGGCAATTAAACCCCGGTCCTACACCCAGAGCAAGTATTTTGCAACCAGGTGAGTCGTTCCCGTGGTGCAAAAGCTTTGCAGGGACACGCACGGCCCAAACTCCCCCAGCCCACAGAGATCCCGGGCAGGGCAGGGGAAAGCCCAGCTCTGCTGAAATAAAGGCACAGGACACGAAATAAAGGCACAGGGACATAAAATAAAGGCACAGGAACATGAAATAAAGGCACAGCACACAAAATAAAGGCACAGGGATATGAAAGAAGGACACAGACATGAAATAAAGGCACAGCACACAAAATAAAGGTATAACACACGGAATAAAGGCACAGGGATATAAAATAAAGGCACAGCACACAAAATAAAGGTACAGGGACATGAAATAAAGGCACTGGACATGGAATAAAGGCACAGCACACAAAATAAAGGCACTGGACACGGCCGGCTGGGTCGCTGCAAACATTCTCCTTTATTGTTCACACCACACACCTTCCTCTTGGCACTTTACTGTAGGAATTTGTTTAAAAAACCACTCACTCACCCCCGGAGGCCCCTGTGGGGCCAGGCTGGGACCAGCTGAGGACAGGGGGGTTTGTAGAGATTTGATTTCACCCCCTGCCACAACCTTTATTTTCTTCCACGTGTGGTCAAGTGTCATCACTTCCAAACCAGACAAATAAATAAAAAAGATACTATTAAAAACAAAAACAAAAAACCTTCTCTGTGGCTTTGGGAATGTGCCAGGAGCTCCCACAGCAGCTGCACTCACAGAAATGATCTTTTTTTGTGTATATTTTCAGTTTTGTTTGAAAAGGACAGTATTTCTCATGTGTATTTTTTTGTTTAATATACTACAGCCTGAAATTCAGTGCAATAGATACAACTACAGTGCAGAACTATACAAAAAGTCATCCTAACCATGTACAAGCTTTTTTTTCTTAGTTGCTATAGAAACTATAACCTTTTTCTGTACCTTTTGTATACATTATACAGTGTGAATATACTCCGAGAATATTTACAGTACTTGGCTTGACAAATCAGAAACGCTATAACTTAAATTCTAGTATTAACAACCGTTGAACAAAAATATATATAATATAAATATCTTCCAGTCTATACACAGAGCAGGAAACAGCTGAATCCATGCGGTGCTGGAATTTGGTGAGTCCCGGGATGGGGGTGGAGATGGATGGAGGGGGTGGTGGGATGTTGTCGTGTGTCGCCGCCGCTGGCGCTTCACTGTCGGGCAAATATTGCCAAGATTAACCCCAAAATTCCACCAGAGCACGTTCCCCCCTGTCCCCTTTCCCCCTCCCGGCTGGAATTCAGGTGGAGCAGCGGAGCCTGCGCCGGGGATTGACCTTTCCAACCGCTCCATCCGGACGGCTCCGTCCTCCGCGCGGCCCCGGGCGGGAGGTCCCCGTCACGAACCCACCGCGGGGCTTGGAACCGAGGAGACTTTACAAAAGAACTCGTTTTCTTGATGGTTTGTTTTTTAAAAAATAAAAATAATCGTTGGGTTTAGTTTAGTCAATTTAGGTGATTGGTTTTTTTTCTCTACGATTAGAATGTTAAAAAATAAGTTTCCAGCTTTAAAAACTTCCTCTACGTGATTTTTGTCGTTAAATAACCTAAAATCGCGTCATTAATAAAAAACAGGGAAGCGCCTTCCTGTCTTGGGAAGGAGCCTTGGGTGGGTTTGGAAACGCCTACATTGGCTTTGAAATCCTGGACGCGAGACCAGCTACGGAATAAAATAAAATAAAATAAAAATCGTTCCTAGCAGGAAAACAAAAATAAAATAAAATAATAATAAAATAGCTCAGTCTGTCCCCAATAAACCAGCGGGGGAGGCTGGGAAGGGGCGTCTGTGCGGGGCCGGACCCCTCCCCGCTCCCTCCTGCCTGGGCTCTGTACAAAGGGGTAACCCCCGGTTGGGGTGGAGGCGCCGGCGGTGCCACCCGCGGTGCCACCTCGGGCACAGCAGCGGTGCCACCTCGGGCACACCAGCGGTTACACCTGCGAGTCGGCGCCCAGGCTGTGGAACTCGTCCGGGGTCTTGTCGCTCTGGCCGCCCCCGCCCTGCCGGAAGCCCGAGGCGATCTCGTCGAAGGTGCGGCCCTTTGTCTCTGGCACCTTGAAGTAGGTGAAGATGAAGAAGAGGACGAGCAGCACCGTGAAGATGATAAAGACGTAGGAGCCACAGAGTTGCTGGAGAGGAAGGAAGGAAGAGGGAGGGGTGAGCGGGTGGGTGGAGATCACGGAATTGTGGAATTGGCAAGGTTGGAAAAGCTCTCTGACATCACTGAGTCCAACCATCCACACAACACCGAGTTCACCACCAGAACATGTCCCCAGGTGCCACATCCACACAACTTTAGAACCATTATAGGGATGGGGACTCCATCACTACCCTGGACAGCCTCTGCCAGTGCCTGACCATCCTTCCAGTGAAGAAATTCCTCCTGGTGTTCCCCCTGCCCCTGCCCTGGCCCAGCCTGAGGCTGTGCCCTCTGCTCCTGTCCCTGTGCCCTGGGGCACAGCCTGACCCCCTCTCCCACCTCCCCCTCCTGGCAGGGATTGCAGAGCCAGAAGGTGCCCCCTGAGCCTCCTTTTCTCCAGCTGAGCCTCCCCAGCTCCCTCAGCTGCTGCTCCAGCCCCTTCCCCAGATTTATTCCCTTCTCTGGACTCACCACAGTAATGAGTCACAGCTGAAAGACCACCTGGTGACCACCCTGCCCACACCTGCCACCACCATTCAAGACCCAAGTCCTCCTTTCATGGAATATCTCAAGTTGGGATGATCCATAAGGGATCATCAAGTCCAATCATTGCTCCTTCCCCAGGTCCCAGCTCCATCCCTCTCCCCATGGGATCTCCACCCAACCAAACCACCTCAGCACAGCTTTTACGGCTCAAGGACATGGCCCTGAGATCTAACACTGGGATCCAGCACCAGGATATGGCACCAGGATCCAGCACCAGGATCCAGCACCTAGACCCAGCACTGGGATTTGACACCAGGATCCAGAGGTGGGAACCTGCACTGGAGTCTGGCACAGGGGTCCACCACCAGGACCCATCATCAGGATCTGACCAGACACCATCTCCATCGCTGACACAGAATCAGGATCTGGATCCATCCAGAACCAACAGTCAGTGGGTGTGGGACTGAGACTCCCCCAGATTCCTGGGATGGACCCCCAGGACACCTGAGCCCCCCTGGATTCCTGTGTCCCCAGCCACACCCCCACTCCCACCGCAGTCCCCCCAGTGCTCACCGCGATGTACTGGAAGCCCATGCCCACGATGAAGTTGGAGGTCCAGTTGGAGAGCCCGGCCACGGCGAAGGCAGCGGGGCGGGGGCCTTGGCTGAACAGCTCTGCCACGATGAACCACGGGATGGGGCCGGGGCCGATCTCAAAGAAGGCCACAAACCCAAAGATGGCCACAATGCTGAGGTAGGACATCCAGGGCATTTGCTCCTAGGCAAGGGAGAGGGAGAAGGTCAGTGTGGAGAAGGGGAATGAAGCACCTGGACACCCCAGATGGTGAGAGCAGCCAGCTAGTGCTGGCAGAGGAGCCCAGAGGCTTCTCCCAGCTGGAGACGGGAATTCTGGGACCTCAGGAGAGACATGGGCAGTGGGGACCAACCATCACCTCACAGAGGACAAGTCCTTCCTCCTCCTCCACCCCCTGGCTCCCTCAGCCCCACACTCACCAGCAGTGCCAGGGCGACGGTCATGAGCACGGCACATCCCGCCATGCCCGCCAGGCCGATGAGGTGCAGGGTCCTGCGCCCGGCTCGCTCCACCACGAACAGCTGGGGGTGGAGACACAGCCATCAGCACCTCCCCAGCCTGCAGGACAGGCCCCTCCTCCCCCACCCCCTCCCGTGAGGCCTCGGTGGGCCAACACTCACCGAGACCACCGTGAACGCCGTGTTCACCACGCCGGAGCCGATGGTGGCGTAGACAGGCTGCTCCACCCCCGACTTCTCAAAGATGCTGGTGGAGTAGTAGAAGACCTACAAAGGGCAAGGATGTGCCTTAAGTCAGGTGCTGGAGCCACCGCCACCCAGGCTCTGGGTGAAACAAGCTGACCCCTGGCACCCTGAGATGAGCTCAGTTGGTCAGAGTGCGGCTCAAATAACACCAAGGTCATGGGTTTGATGCCCTTGTGTGCCATTCCCTGAGCCCCACAAGAGCTGGGCTCCATGATCCTCGTGGGTCCCTTCCAAACACTCCCTGTGGTCCTGACTGTGTGACCCAGGTGTTCCCGGACTCACCGCGTTGATGCCCGAGAGCTGCTGGGAGAGCTGCAGGACGATGGCGATGAGGATGGGCTGGCGGTACATGGGTGAGCGGAACAGCTCCATGATGGTGACCTTCTTCTCCCTCATCATCTGCCGGCTCTCCTCCTTCATCTCCTGCAGGTCGCTGCTCACGTCCGTCGTGCCCCGCAGCTTCTTGAGGACTGAGGGGGGACAGGTGGGGTCAGGAGCGGCCGAGGCCCCCCCGGGGCGGCAGGAGGGGCTCGGGGAGGGGCCACCCACCACTCTTGGCCTTGTTCTCTTCGTTGCGGTTGATGAGGAGGAACCGGGGGCTCTCGGGGGCGAAGGGTAGGATGATGCACTGCAGCAGGGCGGGCACGAAGATGAAGCCCAGCAGCAGCGGCCACAGTGAGTCGTTCCCCATGATCAAGTCCAAACCAAACACCTGAGGAGCAGGGGAGGGGATGAGCCAACCTTTCTCAGCTGGAAAAGTCCCAGTTGGACCCAACTCTGCTGCCTGTGGGTGCGCTGCAGGCTGGGACACCCATTGTGGGGACACAGCTGTGCTGCTTCCAGGTGGCCAACAGATGTTTTATATCCTGGTGCTGCCCATCCCAGACCTTCAGGCCCCACGGCATCCCTGCTCCTGCTGAGCTCCAGCTCCAACCATCCCATCCCAGCTCCACTTCGAGGGCCATGCAGGTCCACAGCACCTCAGCCCTGAAGACTCTTTGAGCATCAAAACCAGGGGAAACACCCCTCCAAAGGCTCTCCATGACTTACCTGTGCGATGAGGATGCCCAGGACAATGCCCAGCTGGTGGAAGGTCCCCAGGGCCCCCCGGAGTGCAGTGGGGGACACCTCACCCACGTACATGGGCACGAAACCGGTGGTGAGGCCTGAGTAGAGGCCGATGATGAAGCGGCCAAGGATGAGCATCTCGAAGGAGAAAGCCATCTTGGAGAAGCCCATGAGCAGGGCTGACACGAAGGCCAGGATGTTGGACATTAGCATGGAGTTGCGTCTGGGGAGGGGTGGGAGAAGGACCATGAGGAACACCAGGAGAACCCCAACGCAGCCCTGGGCAGGAGGGAGGTGCCCAAAGCCATCCTAGTGGGATGCTGTGGTGGGGCGAGGCTGCAAAGCCCCCTCATTGATGTCCACCACAGATCCACTATGGATCCACCAGGCTCAGCGCTCACCTCCCAAAGCGATTGACAAAGAGCCCCACGGAGAAGGAGCCGATCATGCCTCCGACGGAGAAGATGGCGACGGAGAGGGACCAGAGCGTGGTGAGCGTGGCAGGGCTGATGGGCTCCTCGTAGCGGTACAGCCACGTGCGGTTGTAGAAATCCTCAATCACCTGCAAAAGCCACAGCCCAGGTCAGACCCACCCTGTGCCACCTGTGCCCCCCCCAGGCCCAGCCCGGCCCCCCCAGCTCACGGGACGATGCGTCACCGAGCGCCGGGCCCGGCTCCAGCGCCAGCGCCGGGAGGGCCCTGCAGGGAAATGCGGCCGGACGAGTTCTGGGCTCGCCCCGCCCGGGCAGGAGCGGCCGCGGCGCTGCCAAACCCCTCGCCGGGCACGGGCAGGTCACGCTGCTCCCCCGGGCTCCAGGGGAGCAGCAGGAAGGGCAGGAGCTCAGCAGCACATCCCATCCCATCCCATCCCATCAGCCGCTCCTGGAATTGGATTTCCAGGGGTTTTTCCACAGTAATTCCATAGCACACTATTCCTGCTGTGATTCCGGAGCACTGGCACCCAACAGAGCCCCTGGTTTTAAACCCCATCCTCACAGAACACCCCTTTTATATTTTTAAGATATTTCTATACGTATTTTCTATATAGTCTACTATATATATATATTGTATGGTTTATATATTGTATATTTTATATATAGTATATTTACATATAGCATATTTTCATATCTTGCACATTGTACACATATTGTATATGAAAATATGTTGTATATTTTATATATAGTATGTTTTATATGTACTTTGTATGCTTTTATATTTTATAAATACTTTGTGTTTTATATACTTTGTATACTTGTATAAATACTTTGTGTACTTTTGCATATATACTTTGGATACTTTTGGATATATTTTGTACACTTTTTTATATCCTTTGTACATTTTAGTGTAGTTCCAAAGCCAGCCCAGCACCAACAGCCTCCACAAGTCCCTGTCCCTGTCTGTGGTGGAGCCTTGGCCTAAATGACCCTTTAAAGGGCTCTTCCAGCCCTAATTCTGGAATTCCAGGATTTAAGGGTCACCCAGACCCAAACCAGCTCAGCCAAGGGCTCCACAACACACCCCACCCAGCCCAGCTGGAAGGAGCAGAGATTCCTGCCCTGCTGGACTTCAGTGGCTCCAGGACCACCTGCTCCCAAGGGTCTCGCTCCCAGTTCCCTGTTTGCTTCACTTTCCACCTTTCCCATCAATCGAAGCCCAAACAGGAGCCCCAGCAGGGGCAGCACAAGAAACACGCCCTGGGCTCAGCTAAAAATGCCAAGAGTATCAGTTTTTCCAAGTTGTTCCTTTTCCAAAGCACCTAAACCAGTAGAATTTCCGTAATTGAGAGATTTTGTTCCCTCCTGCTTCGACTGCAGGTTTGAATGTTTTTTGCCCTTTCCCCAACATTCCCCAAATAAGTAATTGAGAGGATTATTGGAGAAGCCTGGGCTGGCTCAGGCTTTTGGTGGGGGCTGGAGGAGTCTCTGCAGGTAACACCTGACTGTCCTTCCTCCTGAAAAGAGGGATGCATGGAAGAGCCCAACATTTCTTGGGGGGAGGAGGAGATGAAAAACAAGTTCAAAGGGAAAAAGTTGAAAAAATAATCTGGCTTTTCCTCCTCTCTTATCTCAGATGAGCCTTGTGATGCATCCTCATCCTGCTCCTCCATGATTCCCAATCCTGGTGCATCCCAATCCTGTGCCCTGAAGCACCTCAAAGCACCTCCATCCCAACCTGCATCCCTGTGCATTCCCAGGCCAGCTCTGATGCATCCATACGCCAATCCTTACCCCAGTTTAACCCAATGCATCCCTAACCTGCATCCCAACCCCAATCCAGCATCTCCCAGTTTATCCCAATGCATCCCAATCCTGTGCCCCAATGCATCCTGATGCCTTCCCATCCCAAACCTGCACCCCTATAGATGCCCACCCTGCATCCCAACCCCAATCCTGCACTCCAGTTTATCCCAATGCAACCCCACCCCCATTCCAATGCATCCCTGATGTGTTTCCACTCCAATCCTGCATCCCACTGCACCCCCAGCCCTAAAGCACCCCCCTCAGAGGTGGGATGAGATGCATCCCCCATGTCCAGCACATCCCACTGCCAGGACCACCCTCATCCTGCTTCCCCTTGTGCCCCCACATGGAGCATCCCAAATCCTTCTCCCAGTGCAGGTGACTCGTCCTGGCCCAAGCCCAAGGGATTCATCCCAAAAATCAGGAGGAAAACTGAGTGAACACCCATGGCAGGGTCTGGCCTGGCTGAGGGCTGGAGGCTCTGGAGCTCATTCCCATGGGAAGCTCCCAGCTTTCCACAATCCCTGCCCATGTCCCCTGGAGCCACAGGCTGGGAGAGGACAGGGAGAAATCCTTCAGCACAGGGAAGCGACGCTTCTCCCGGGATGTGGCTCCTGCTGGGGTGGTGATCACAGCATTCCTGCTTCCCACAGTGCCAGAGCTCGGGAAAACGAGGGCAGATGCCAGGGAGCAGCTGCTGAGCACAATTCCAGGGATTTCCCAGCTCCAAGGGCTCCCACGCTGCTCCCATTGCCTGGCTCTGGAGGAGGGTGGTGGACACCATGCAGGGATGGATGCAGAGGAAGGCCAGCAGGGATCGGGATATCCCAGCAGGATGATGCCTCCAGCCACAGGTGCTGGATGGGATCTGGAATCCCAGGATTCGATACTATGTCACACAACACCTTGAATAAATTCCCAGCTTTTTTCCTCTTCCCACACTGGTGGGGTCTGGGCAGGTTCTCCAAAGGGTCTTCTCTCCCAAGGGATTTTTCAGCACTCAAGGCCACATTCCACAGCCACTCCCTGGGATGGGATCAAACTCTGCCTCGGTGGGTTTAATTCTTTGGGGTGGCGATGCCCAGGGATGGCTCTGCTCCTGGCAGGGTGTCCCTCCTCACCTTATCCCAGCACAGGAGCTGTGCCAGGGAATGCCACAAGCACCACGTGGGAATTCTGAGCTAACTTTCCCAAGCCTTAAACACTTCAAAGAACCACCAAATCTGGGAAAATTCCCTGTTTTCCATGGATCTACCAGTGGCTGGGGGGCCATGGTGCTACACTAGGGGAGGAGCCAACACCTCCCGCACTCCATTCCCCTCCCAGCACTTCCCAGCCAGCCCTCTCTCCTGCCGGGATGTCCTGCCGGGATGCACAACTCGGGGATCCCGTCGGAGCAGCCACTCGAGGTGACTCAAGCCCTGATTAACTCCCAGACCTTCGCTGAGAGCCGAGGTGAAAAGTTCCAGCGGCCCCACCCAGAGCATCCTGCGGCGCTGCCGGGACAATTCCCAACAAAAACGCGGAGCAGGGAGGAAACGAATCCTCCCGGGAAGGCTGGAGCACAACAACTCCCTCACAAATCCCATTAGAGCCATAAGCTGCCTAGTGGGATGGGATGTACTATTTTAGCCGGGCTGGCGGGAGATGCCGGTTTGTTTTCAGACACGGGGTGGAATTTTGCGACGGAAAGGCTGGAATTCCCTGCTGGAAGGGTCTGGGAGCGCTCACCTTCTGAGGGGCGTTGATGACTCCGGTGTTGTAGCCGAACTGGAGGGAGCCCAGCACTGCTCCTCCCACTGCCAGCATCAGGCGGGCCGTCATCTGCGGGAAAACAGGGAATGGGGGTCACGCCGGGATCCTGCCCCGCCACGGGAGCGCCCGGGGACGCCGGGAGGCTGCAGGGCACGACACTCAGGAGAGAAAACTCACTTATAGGCGCTAAGGGGGTATATAATAGCGTCCGAAATATCATTTTGGGGGTTCAGAAGGACACAGTTTGGGGGATTCCAGGAATTCTGGCTCTGGAGCGTTATCAGGACGTGCAGGGTCCCCCCGGAGCCGCCACGTGACGCTCGGGCACGGTGCCAGCCCGGGATGCTCCGGGTGCTGCCAACGAAGCCGTGCCATGGCAGCCCAATTAGGGGGCACCGGGCAAAACCCCGGTTAGTTGGCAAAGCCTTCCCGAGCCTCCTCTTCCTCCCGCCTGAGCCGGAGCAACAATCGGAGCCTTGTTGGGAGCAGGGTCAGGGCAGGGCAGTGCTCGGGCCACCTTCGTTAACGGCCCAATTATCTCGGGCAGGAGATTTTCCCGGCACTAGAACCAGGATCCGACATTCCCACTTAATCAGCTTTGGGATGAGCCACGTGAAATTTATAAGCCCCTTAATTTGAGGGGGGGAGGGAGGTTTTCCCTGGGTACCGACGCGTCACCCCGAGGATGCTCCCACGGCCCCTTGGATTAATATTCCCAAGGGATTAATGCCTCAGGTCCCACTTAAACCAGGAGGGGAGACTCCAACCCCCTCAAAAAAGGAGACTTTTTAATATTTAAGAACCATTTCCCTCCCTTTTTTTAATAAATAATGGAATTAATGCTGCTCCCTGACCTCGCCGCTCCGGCCACCACCTCCCTCCGCGGGAAAGTTCCCAGGGAAGGAGCAGAGGGAACGAGGCCAGTCCCGTTAATGAAGCTCATTAATTAGGCTTGGCCCCAACACAACTAATCAGGGAGGTTTTGGCACTCGGACTTGGTTGGTGCTCCAGAATAAATCCACCCCGAGGAGAAAACGCCACGTTTGAGAGGCCAGGAATGGGCTGGGAATTTGGTGGTATCCCCAAAAAAATCCCATGGAACCCCCCCAAAAAAAATCAAATTCCAACTCTGACCTCAGCCATCCCCAGAAACCTGGGAGAGGCAAAGCTGGGAATGCCAAAAGCACCTTGTGCTCGGATAAGTGTTGTCAAGAAAGGAAGGAGCTTTGGGATTTGGAGGGAATTTTTGTGTTTAGGGGGATTCGGGGTGATTTTCCTTTGGGTTTTAGGGATCCCCCGGAGTCTCTGGGGGCTGAATTTGCCTTTTCCTGGCTCAGGGAAGGCTCCCCATGGAGCTGAGCACACAGGTGAGTCACGGAGCTGCAGGGCCAGGGATGCACAGCCGGCATGAACTTTGCTCCGGGAAGGTGAGAGGTAACAACACCTCAGAGCTCCCACAGCAGCCACTACCCAGCAAAAAAAAAAAAATTAAATCAACTTTCCCTTTTTAACTTTGCAAAAAGATTTTTTTTATGTCCAGCCCCCCAAAAAATGGATTTTGGGGGGAAAATTCCTGTGAAAAAACCGTGTGTTTGGATGAAATTCCAGCAGTTTAAAGAGGTGAAAGGGTAAAACTGGCAGGAAAGTGGCTTTTTGGAGGCTCTTCCCGAGCAGGGTCACGGTGAGTCAGCTCCTCCCGCTCCCTTCCCATTCCAAACACGCTCCGGGACCGGAGCCTTTCGGTTTCAGCTTCACCATTAAAGGCAAGTTTGGGGGGGAAAAAAATAATTAAATAAAAGGAAAAGTGGATTTTTAAGGACAGCTTTGCCCGGGCAGCTCCTGCCAAACCCCACGTGGGGCCCAGGGCAGGTTTTTTTAACTCTTTGCTGATAAAGAAAGCAGCTCCATGGGGAATTTGGGGACAAATTACCCATTTATTTCCCTAAAATCAAGTTGTTTAACCCCGAGTAGACCCCAAACTCCCGGGTTTGTCCCCAAAACCTCCTCTGTGTTATAGGAAAGCTGGAACTGTGATCAATTTGTGTTATTTGTTTTCTCCCCGACTGCTTCCTGCTTCCTCCGGGGCTCCAAGGAGGAAGCTCCGAGGGGCCCCCAAACTGCTGCCTTGGGCTTTACAACTCTATTTTTAACCCATTTATTTTATCCTCCAGCCTGGAAGGACTTTGGGATACAACTCGCCTCATGGATCAAGGGAATTAATAAACCCTTTAAAAGCCAAACAATAATAGTAATATTAAAATATTAATGATATTTACAAAGTGGCCCAGGAGGGAATTCCATTGGTTTTTACTCCACAGTGGAGGATCTGGGGATGCTGCTCTCATGGAACAACTCAAAACTCCTTTAAAATAATATTTAAAGTGTCCCAGAAGGGAATTTCAACTTTTTTTACTCCAGTGCGGGAGGACTTGGCAGATTTTGGGATGTTGGTTGTCTCGTGGATCAAGGGAATTAATAATTCCTTTAAAAGCAAATATTAGTAATATTATGAGGGGGGAAGGTCTCGGGAGGACATTCCAGCGCTTTTTAACTCCAGCATGGAGGGTTTGGGGATGCTGCTGCCTCGTGGAACAAGGAAATCACCAATTCCTTTAAAATAATATTTTTAAAAAGCATCCCAGGAGGGAATTCCAATGTTTTTTCACTCCATCATGGAATACTTGGGGATGCTGCTGCCTTGTGGAGCCAGAAAAATTAACAATTCCTTAAAAAAAAAATCAAAATAATATTTAAAAAAAGATGCACCGGGAGAGAATTTTGGAAAAATCCACCTTACAAAGACCCCATAAAAATATTCCCTGAGAGTTTAAGGAGCATCCCGGCGGCTCCGCAAGGTGCAATGCCGGGATGGATCGGGGGCTCCCGGGATGGGATCCAGCCCCTCGCACGCTCCTTTCCACACCCCACAGGGATAACGCGGCCGCAGCTGCCTCCCAGCCCACCAAAAACCTGGGAAAAAAACCGGAAAAAAACCCCCTCCAGAGCCACGGGAGGGGATTCCCAGCCGGAGAATCCCGGGATGCCGGCCGGGATTTGGGGCTTCGGGATGCCTCGGAGGGAGCGCTGGGGGATGGGGAGCGGCGGCCGAACGGGATTGTTTTATTCCTTTAGTTCTCTGCTTAAAGGTCATCCAGGGACGGCCACACGATCGCGGCGAGTTTTGCAACTGCGACAAGCCCGGGAGATGTTTTTGCATGGAATGAGCCGGGAAAAACACGCGGAATGCGCAAAAAAAGAAGCCCATCCTGGATCAATAATATCCACTATTAACTATAAAGGCGGGGGCCGTGGGGGGGTCTGTCCCCACTCGCCCGACACCCCCCCAGCATCCCAAGCGCCGGCTGCTTCCAGGAAAAATCCCTTTTTTTTTTTTTCCATGCAAAACACCGTCTGGCTGGAAGCGTCGCCCGTCAGCGCTCGGCAAATCAGCCAGCCATTAATTACCTTTCCCCAAATTAATCATTTCTAACCCAAATGCAGCCCAGGCGGGGGGGCCGGAGCAGGGAAAGCGGCGGGGACGCGGCTCTGGCTCCGGTTGGGAAGCGGGGAGTGAAGTGCGTCGGATTTGTTGGATCCGAGAGCAAATTTATGTTTAATTCCTGCGCCCATCAGAGCGCGGGCGGCCGGCACGTCCCGGCCCGACCCCGGGAAACCGGCCACAGCCCAAAATATAGATGTAAAAACACCCATTACATTAAAAATACGGAGGGTTCAATGCTCCAGTGATGGGGGGATGGAAATCACGGAGTTGTTTTCCAGAGGAAAAAAAAGTGGAAGCGTTCCCGTCACATCTTTAATTAGAATCAAACCACGATTTGGGGCTTTAATTACATTTTTTGCCGCCGCGGAGCCAATTTTTCATTTCCTAAACGTAGTTGGATTTATCCCAGCTATTCCCAGATGGGAATATTCGGGGAGACGGGAATGTTTTGGGGGCCGGGATGAGCCAAGTGGGGGGTGATGTCAGTGAGGGGCTCGAATCAGTCAGCGGGATCGATTCGGGCTTTAACCCCCCAAATTAACTCTAAATTAATTAATATGGGGGGAAAGGGTGAGGAGGGTCCCGGCAGCTGCCGAGCGCCCGGGGGGGGGATCGGATCACTGAACAACTCCGGTTTGGGGATAAATTCCTGGGAATTGGGTCAGGAGCCGCGAGCGGGACGTGCCCCGGCCGGACCCCAACACTGCGGGGCTCAGGGGTGTCCGGGGGGTGCCCCCAACCTGGAGCCCGCCCCAGAGCCCCCGGGCCCTTCCCGGCCCTTCCCGACCCTCGCGTCCCTTCCCCGCGCCGGGAATGGGGCCAAAAGGCCCCTTTTTGGGTCCGTCCCTCGCAGTTCCGCGTCCCGAACCGGGCGGAGGAGGATCCCAGGAGTGGCTGCCGGGGCCGCTCCGGGGCAGGGGCCGTTTGGCGGGGGGTCCCGCCGGCGTTTGGGGGGCGAGACAAAGCGCGGCGGTGCCGGCGGTGCCCGCGCGGGGCG
>VWZD01011948.1:55601-90914 GCA_013396695.1 Sakesphorus luctuosus | reverse complement strand
TTTTTTTTTTTTTCCTGAGGTTTCTCTTGATTAGAGTTTGAGCTTCCAAAGTGACGTGATCCTGTCCAAAATTTCCAGCCAAGGGGGCAGAGCACACTTTGAAATCTCTGACTGAACATCTATGACAACAACCAGCCAGTGTTTTGCCTCAGCTGGAGTGGGATGAACTTCCAGTAAAGTCCTTTTATTTGCCATTCTCTAACAACTCACACGGCCTCAACAGAGAGGGGTTTTTCCTTTGTTTTAGAAGAGACAATGAAAGCAGAAGGAAAACAATTGCTCAGATCTTGAGTGCTGATGCACAGGGGTTGAATCCACGCAAAGAAACCAGAAAATTCTGCTGTTGTTTAGAAGCAAAACCAGGGAAGAGCCTGAAGGCTTTGCTGTGCCTGGAATATTTGTATCTCAGCAAAAAACTGGATTGATGAGCACAAATTTGCTGTGTAAGTTCTTTTAAGCCAGGCTCAGATTTCTACGTGAACCTTCTGCATTCTTGTCTGCTTAACACACTTCCTAATTTCTCCATTCCTCGGGAACTTGAAATACATTACTTAATACAATGGAATTCTTTTTATTGTGTGTGACAAGAGGGGATAATTTTGTAAATTTTAAGGGATGCTGCTGGTTATTTCTGTCACTGGAACCCTGATCCACACTCGTGGTTGTGCTCACTGGTGTCCACATGGGGTCTGTAGTGCCTGCATGAAGTAAAAGATGACTCTGGGCACAGAGTGGCTGGAGAGCAGCCAGGCAGAAAGGGACCTGGGGGGACTGAGGGACAGGAAGCTCAAGAGGAGCCAAGAGTGTGGCCAGGTGGCCAAGAAGGCCAATGGGCTCCTGGCCTGGATCCAAAGTAGCGTGGCCAGCAGGCCCAGGGCGGTGAGCCTTCCCCTGGGCTCTGCCTTGGGGAGGCCACACCTTGAGTGTTGTGTTGAGTTGTGGGCCCCTGAGTTGAGGCAAGAGATTGAGGGGCTGGAGCGGGGCCAGAGAAGAGCAAGGAGGCTGGAGAAGGGAGTGGAGCACAAGTGCTGTGGGGAGAGGCTGAGGGAGCTGGGGGTGTTTGTGCTGGAGAAGAGGAGGCTGAGAGGTGAGCTCAGCACTGTCTGGAAGTGCCACATCAGGGAAGTTGTGGCCAGCTGGGGGTTGGTCTCTTCTCCCAGGCACTCAGCAATAGGACAAGGGGGCACGGGGGGCTCAAGCTCTGCCAGGGGAAATTGAAGTTGGAGATGAGGGAGAAATTCTTTGCAGAGAGAGTGCTCAGGCATTGGAATGGGCTGCCCAGAGAGGGGGTGGATTCCCCATGCCTGGAGGTTTTTCAGCTGAGCTTGGCCGTGGCACTGAGTGCCATGATCTGGTGACGGGACTGGAGTTGGCCCAAGGGTTGGACTTGATGATCTGGGAGGTCTTTTCCAACCCAATCCATTCTATAATTCTGTGATTCTTAAGCATGAACTCTACAGGATAACTTGACCAGCAACCAGCCTGAGTGGGGAGCCCCCAGCATATTCCTGACCAGAATTCCTCACTAAGCAGACACAGAACGTTGCATTCCTCCTTTTATCCAGCACAGATTAGTAACTTCTGAGTCACACTCAGGCCTGGCTTCTGGGAACGAGGAAACAACGATCCTGTGGTGACTCGTTTTGCACTAACTCGTTGTTTTCACAGTGGTTTTGACCATGGGGTGAAACAAAAACAGCTGCCAAGTGCAATTTGCTTCAAATCCTCGGCCAGTGGTCCCAGCCTGGACACATCTGAGGCTCCAGTCTTTGCCACACTGCAGGTCCTGAGCACCTTCTTGTTCCTCAGCATTTAACGCCGAGTTCTCACCTTGCCAAGGTGGCAAAGAGCAGCTGAGCCAAGAGGCTGCTCACTCTCTGTATCCTGTAGACAAAACAGCAGAGCTGGGCAGTGGGTTCTGCACTACCCATGCCACAAGGCTCCCAAATCCATTGGAGCTCTTTCCCACACTCTGTGGGTCCCAGGAATGGCTCAGGGCAGGGCTTCAAGTGTTCAGTGCTGCTGCTGAGCATGCCCTGAGCAGCTCAGGGCTGTCCTCACCTCCCAAAAGGGAGGAGGGATCAGCCTCTGAGGGCAGGACTCTGCTCACCTGCCACCAGGTGTGATGTCGGCACTGCAGCTCCTTCAGCTGTCCCAGTGTTCTGGTTTTACTC
Source organism: Sakesphorus luctuosus (assembly GCA_013396695.1). Lineage (NCBI taxonomy): Eukaryota > Metazoa > Chordata > Aves > Passeriformes > Thamnophilidae > Sakesphorus > Sakesphorus luctuosus. The sequence continues at coordinate 88,740 of VWZD01011948.1, read as the reverse complement.
AGGAGAACAGGGCACTTCAGGTCACCCTTCACCTGACTCAGTTTAGACCTGCCAGGGCCCAGTGGGTGCATCAGAGCTGGCACAACTGGAGCCTCAGGCTGTGCCAGCCCTGACTGACTCAGGTTTGTTGGATGGAGCCCACCCTGGGGTCTGGGTGTGGTGTGCTGCACTCACACGTGCTCTAAACTTCTCCAAATAAAATTAACTCCTGAAAATGAAGGGGCTGATTCCCTCCCAAACCCTCCCACCAACCTGTGATCCAAGGGCTGATGGGCAGCTCACCTGCCAGGGACTGATTTTACAGCATCCTCGTTGCCTTTCCTGTGTCTGACACCTCAGGATTCAGCAGGGAAGTTAAAGGGGACTAAGAGAACAAGGCTAGTTCATATCCTTCTCCCAATGACCCCAACCTGAACCAGCCCCCATGGAATTTTCTAATGACTCCCCTAAAAATGGGTGTGGGATTCACGTCCAGAAGAGCAGGTAAAGGGTGGAGACTCTTCACCTACGTGAGAAAGGGCCCTTGGTTACCACAAACTGCTTTTTACTCCAGAGGCTTAATTTCTGGGGGGATTAATAAATAAATAAATAAAGCACATTCTGAGCTTTACTGTCTCTCATCAGCAGTGCAAGTTCAACTGGGCTTCCTTTGAAGAGGAACCACATACCTGAACTGAGGTCAGGTCACCCTGGGAGCATTTCAGCTTCAGGAGGAGGGTGACTCCAGTGTCCCCTCCCTGCTGCAGTGAGGGGTCACTCAGCATTATTTCCACTGCTGTTTGCAATTAAAGGGAGCAGTCCCCGCACCCCTGAGCTCCTCTCACCTCTCATGTGAAAAACAAAACAAGAGAAAAATCGTCTGTTTCTTCAAAGCATCTTCTGCTCCGGGTGTCTGTCCTGTGCTCTTAGAATCACAGAATCATACAGTGCCCTGATCGATGCCCCACGCCCCGTGCCAGGAGGGTGCTGTGGCCTGGCTGCTCCAGGAGATGCTCTGTGAGCTGTGGGATGGAGTAGGCTCTGCTGGATTACAACCCCATCTCCCAGCTCTTCTTCTTTAGGAAGAAACTCTTCTCTGGGAGGGTGGGCAGGCCCTGGCACAGGTGCCCAGAGAAGCTGTGGCTGCCCCAGCCCTGGGAGTGTCCCAGGCCAGGTTGGACAGGGCTTGGAGCAGCCTGGGCTGGTGGGAGGTGTCCCTGCCCATGGCAGGGGTGGCACTGGGTGGGCTTTGAGGTCCCTCTCAACCAAAACAATTCCAGGATTTTATGAAACAGAAGTTTCAGTGCTTTTCCAAGGACTTTGCTCCACCTGGCACCTTCACTGGACTCAGGAGTCCCCCACAAATGAATGTTGCCCATTTTCCTTCATCTTCTCTCTCCAGCCAACAACCAGCAGAGCAAAACCATCATGTGCATGGGACAGAACCAAACCCCACCAGGAATCAAAGCATCCCCCTCACCTGGGCAGCCTTGGAGTCTCCTCTTTCGTTTCAGCTTTGTTTGCTACTTGTCAGGAACACAGAGAAAGACAAGTTTTGGTTTTCCCAAATAAAAGGAGAAAAAAATTGGTAGAAAATAAATGGGGAAGGAAATTTTATTTCCAAGCTTCTAAAAGGATCTTACAAACCACAGAGAGTAAAAAAATGCAAAACTATATATATATATTATATATATATATAATTGACAGGGTCCTTTTAAGCAATTCTTCACATTATCTAATGGTGATAGGAGATACCACGTAACCATATATGTGTTTTCCTGGAATCCTGGTCACTGCCAACAGCTGACAAAACTCTTCTCAGACAACATTTCCCCTAGACTGTACAGATTCCTTCTCTTGAAAGCAAAGGAGAAGAAGGAAAGGAAATGAATTAATCAAGGAGGAAAAAATAAAGAAACTCTCTTAAGCGAGGTGTTCCAGGTTGGGCTGTGAGAGAGGCAGGTGTGACAGCTCCTGCATGGCTGTGGGACCTTCCCAGCCTCTCCAGGGCAGGGATTGTCCTCCAGCATGGATAACTCCCCACCATCCTGTGTTCCCACCCTTCCCAGGGTCTCATCACTTCTCCAAAGGAGCCCCAACCCTGCCCAACTGCACCCCCTGACCTCAGCACCGCTCCTCACCTTTACTGCCCACCAATCCCAACCTCAACCTTCATCTTTTAGGACTTCCTAACACCTCTGCCCATCCAGAAGGAATTAATCCTGGACCTCCATCCCCACCAACAGCACAGCTCCCAGCTCAGCATCCCTCCTGCTCTTCCAAGCATGCCAGCAGCAGGAATGCCAGCTACACCAGCTGGGCATGAGGAGGGATTCACACTCAGCTTTCCAGGATCCAGTATCCACATCAGGGAGCCACGGGCCCAGGGACAGAACCAACAGCTCCAAGCCAGAAAGGACCTCAGGAAATAAATGCTCAGAGAGAAAGCTCAGAGAGAAATGGAGCCGGGGCAGCTCCAGATTCTTCCTCACCCTGAAATGTCATGGCAGCTCTTGGACATTGCCAAAAAGTAAACAAAACCCCAATGGTCCCTTGTTCCCCCATCCCACCCCCCAACAGTTTCTTAAACACTTAATGTCCAGCTTAAGTGAATCAACAGATTTTTAAATCCACACAGGGGTCAAAAAGGAGGGTTACAAAACTTCGCTTGTTCCTGTTGCTGCAGCAAAACCAACCCCAACTCCAGCCTCCGAGGGAGGCAGAGGGCTAAAGGCAAAGTCTCTTGTAGGGCTGTGCCACCCCACCTCAGAGGTCCAAGGGGCACTTTGGGTCCCATTCCCAGCAGGGAACCCCCCTGGGGGCCCAAACAACTCTTGCTGTCTCCAGGAATCCTCTGTCCCATCCCGGGGACGCTGCTGCTGGCAGCTGGTGGAGGAGGATGGCTCAGCCACGGGCCCTGCACGGCACAAAAGCCAGGCTTTTGTGCCAGCTTAGCCACACTCTGCCTTCCTCCTCCTCTGCTACAACCTCCATGGGGAACAGGCAACCACACACACCCCAGCCAGCTGTGTGAAAGAAGGTATATATTCAGCACGCACTCAGTACAGTATAGCAACAAAAGCTACCCTTGAAAAACCAACAGACCACCCAACTTCACCACAGCCACCAAGGCTGACAAAGCCTCCCCACCCTACAGCCCTGACCCTCGGCCTTCTGGCCCCAACAAGGCACCAATGGCAGGTGATCCCTGCCTGGCAGGGGACAGAGGGTGGCCCCAGCTCTGTGTTCCACAGCACCCAGCTCCTCCCACGGGGTGCTGAGGGTGCTGAGGGTGCTCCTGATGGAGGGGCCTGGCCAGCAGTTTGCTCTGGTGCTACCCCTGCAGTTATTTGGTGGGGTGGGGGACACACCAAAGGCAACGGGACAAGCTCTGGCTGCCACCCTGGAGGAGCTGCCACAGCCTGGCCAGGGCTGGCGCAGCCTTAGGGATGTGCCAGGGAGGAGAGGGCATCCCATCGCTGATCCCCAGGGTGTCCACGCCTGGATCTCCACTGCTTTCTGCTGGAGGGGAGGGACAGGGCCGAGGAGGGGGCGAGGAGTGGCACAGCACTGGGGACGGGGTGGCAGGACCCTCATTGCTGCACATGGAGGGGAGGTAGATCAGCTTTGGAGACCTCTTGCCAGGGAGGATGTCTTCTGGGACACCAGCTGGGTTCCTGGGGGAAGAGCCCTGAACACCCACGCTTGGCTTCTCCCAAGGGGAAGGTGTCTCGGAGCCTTCTCGTGCTGCAGAAAAAGCTCCTCAGCTTGGGGGAGCAACTGTCCTCGAAACCTTTCAGCCCTGAAACTGCCTCCACGGCAGCTGGGGACGAGCCTGGAGATGAGGGCAGCGCCCTGTGGGGCAGGAGGAACCACAGCTCCCTCCTCATGCCCACCCAGCTGACCCCCAACCCCAGCCCAGCCCCTCTCCCTGTGCCCGCTGCCACCCCTGCCCCGCGCCATGGGCACCACCTGTGCCGCGCTCCCCCCTCCCCAGGTCCCGTCCCCAGCGTCCCCCTTCCCTTAGTCCTGCTGCTCGTTCATCTCCATGTCCGACACCAGGATGTTCTTCTCGGCGGCCTCGCCGGGGTTGGAGGTGGTGCGGCTGTAACGGGCGCTCTCGAAGGCGCCGCGCTCGGCGTTGCGCCGGCGCCGGTACAGGAAGGCCACGATGCCCAGCACGGCACAGAGTGCCAGCGCCGCCACCACCGCCACCGCGATGGCCGGCGTGTTCTCCGGCAGAGCTGCAGGGAGAGGAGAGGACGGTGAGAGGGCACTTTGGGCAGGGACCCCCAAGGGTCATCCACTCCAACTCTTGGCTATGCTCAGGACACTCCAACAATCCCACCATGTTCCTGTTGTCCAAACACTCCCTGAGCTCTGCCAGGCTTGAGTCTGTGCCCACTACCCTGGGGAGCCTGGTCAATGCTGTTCTTCCCAGGATGGGTCAGCGCGGGACAGGACTGGAATCTGCTTGGGTGTTTTGAGGACATCCTGCCCCTGGCAGAGCTCCTGGGGCTGGGCAGACTCTCTGGGTCACTCCTGATGTGGGAACATCTGGCAGCTGCCTGGGGTGGATCTCTGGGATCCCACCAGCAGATGTGGTGTCCATCTGGCCAGAAAATGTGGGCCAAGGGCAGGAGAGCCTGGCAAGGGGCTGGTCAGACACGGACCTCCATGGAGGGATGGCTCCTGCTGTGGGGGAGTCCTGGCCCAGGGCCAAAGCCACTCGGGAATGGGATTTCCCACCCTCAAACTCCATTCCTTTGGTTATTTACACAGCCCAGGCTGCAGCACAGGCCCCCAGCACTGGTTCCCAGTCCTAGTACTGTGCCCAGGCTGACAGTGCCACTCACCTGTCCTGGAAAAGCTGCTCTCCTCCACTGCAATAGGAACACAGACCCGTGAGTGCATGGCCACAAGACCCTCCCTTCTCCCAGTGCCAGCACCACTGGCCACAACCCTCCACTGCTCCCAGCACCACATCACACAGGCACTGGGTGCTGCACAGCTGGGGGAGTCCTCTGGCTCTGCTCCACCTTCCCCACCAGCCTCATCCTGCCCAAATAGGCCAACCCAGCCACTAAGACACGCAGAGCCCACCACCAAACCCAGACCTGAAACCCCAACACTTGTCCCTACTACCCCCCTGCACTGGAATTACCCAGAACATGAGGCTGGTGCTGCCAGCAGGACAGAGCTGTGCCCAGCAGCACCCTGCCCAGACCCCCAGCTCAGCCCCCATGGGCAGCAGAGGGGTCCTACCTCGGGGGATCTTGCAGATGACCCCCATGGTGACGTTGGTGCAGGAGCCCAGGCGCCACACGCCGTTGCTGCTCTGGATCCAGTAGCAGCTGTTCTGGCTGAGCATGCTGGGCCCCGTGTCGTGCTGGCCCCAGTTGGAGTAGTTCACAGCAGTGTTGTCATGCCAAACCAAGGTGCCACCTGGGAAATGGGAGAATTGGGTCTGGGGAGGCTCAAGGGGACAGCCCATCTTTGTCCCAGTTCAGAAAGCACATGGAGGCGTGATGGGGCAATGGAGCTTGGAGCAAGTCGGTCTAGTGGGAGGTGTCTCTTCCCATGGTGGGGGGTGGGACTGGATGATGTTTAAGGTCCCTTCCAACCCAAAACATCCTGTGATTCTGTGATGGGATGATGGGGAGGACCAGGGGCTACAGGGTTCATTCCTGACTCTGTAAGCTTCAGTGCCTTGGAAGAGGCTCTGGGCTTCAAAGCCACCACTCCCATCCCACCAAACTAGAGGAGGACACACTGGTACTCCTCATCACACCATGGCAGGAGCTCCCCTCACTGGTGCCACCATCAAGGGCTTTTTCTGCTCACTGCAGACCTGGTGGGAATTCATGGAGGTGCCTGAGGGAATATCTGAAACCTCACTCCTTCCTTTGTACCTTTGGGGTTGAAGGTCATGCCCAGCCAGGCCCCCTTGGAAGGACCCTCGTACGACTGGAGGTGTTCCCACACAAAGACGTTCTCCATCTCATCCTGGATTGACAACACTGTGCCACCAACTGTGGAGGGAAGAGTGTCATGGAAGAGCCCAGAATTCAAAGGATGGAGTTGAGCAACAGCAGAGCCCGAGAGGACAAAGCTGAGGAACCACCCGAGAACCACGTAATGGTTGGGCAACCAGGGAGATGGACAGACCAAAGCTGGGCCTGGGCATGAAGACACTGGGGCTCTGCTGTACCACAGACATCCTGGGGATCCCACCCTATTCCATTTCCAAGGGTGTGTCATCCCAGTCCCCTCGTACCTTTCTGGCACCTCCTCATGGCATCCTTCTGCCCCAGGGTGATCTCCATGTGGAAGGTGTAGCAGTGGTCCCGGAAGGGGATCCAGGATGAGTCCTCCAGGGATTTGGGACAGCTGCCACTGTAGCTCCACTTGTGCGTGCGGGGGGCACCTGGGGAGCACAGGGTACATTGAGGGGGTGAAGGGGCACAGGGTGCTGGTGTTCCACAGCACATTGGGGCACTCAGAGCCACAAGGACATGCAGAGAGCTCCATCTGGGTGGGATGCCATCTCCAACACTTGGTGGCACCCCACCTGGACCACCCCGTGTCCCCCTGGCCAGCACCTGCTCGGAGCTGGCAGATGCCCCCCTGGAGCTTGGTGTCACAGCCGGCCGTGCGCCAGCTCCCGTCCGTGTCCATGTAGGAGCAGCCCGTGATCTGCTGGGGCTCCCCATCCTGCCAGTTGGTGTAGACGAGGTTCTCCTCCGTCAACCATGAGTAGCTCCGACCTCCCTGGAGGACAACCAAGGGGAGGAGATGCTGAGGGGCTGCTGTGGCCCCTCTGGGGACCCTTGCCCCTGGTGCCCGCCCCTAAGACTCACCTCGTCAGCCAAGCCGATCCAGAGCGGTGCCCGCAGGCTGCTGACAGCCTGGGTGAGGAAGGCCTGGCTGTAGGGGTCAGGGATGGTGGCCAGGGTGGCATTGAGGGTCTCGCAGAGCAGCAGGGCCTCATGCCACCTGAGGGGTTTCTGCAGGATGCGGTAAGTGCTGTTGTGGTAAAAGAGGGTGCCGGTGGGCGAGGGCGGGTACGGTGTCTGTGCAGGGCTCAGGGACGGGTCTGGGGGAACAAAGAGACACAGTCAGAGGGCACAGAGGGCATTCCTGCCTCCCAGGAGGGATCACCTCTTTGTCCATCCCTATCCAGTGCTGCACTGGGGCATATGGGGACATCCCAGTGCAACCAGGGATGGCAGAGGGACATCCCCAGGGACGATGAGTAGTACCCTGGCACCATCCCCACCTCAGAGCTGGGCACTGGGATGCACATCCCTATGGGACAGGCTGAGCCAGGCTGGCACGGACAGGTTTGGGGCTGCCCCACAAATGCCTGTGATCAGGGACAACCCCCCAAGTCCAGCCTGTCTCCTTGAGCTCCTCCAGCATGTGGAGCTCCTCCCAAGCTGAGCCCATGGCTCTGAGCTCCCCAGCCCCACCACTCCTGGGGCACCAGGGTGGCAGTGGCAGGTCCCCAGCCAGCAGAGCTGGGGCTGTCCCCTCACCCCCTCCTACCTATGCTCCTCTGGCAGATGTAGCCGTGCTTCTCCTCCAGGCAGCTCCGGTCGTCCCAGCGCCCCGTGAAGAGCGGGGGTGAGCCGTGCCACACCACCACACAGTTGGTCTGCACAGCCAAGCCACAGGGTCAGCACCACCCTTAGCACTGTCATCCCACCCCATGGACATCCCCACACCAGAGACCCCCACCCTGCAGGGTCGGATCCTGCTGTGCCCTTGGAGACCCACCCTGGAGCTCCAAAACTTCCCTTTTCGTGGTGGGACACGGGGCTGAGCCCTTGCAAGGGGCTGGGGGTGCCCTGGGGGTGTCCCTCACCGGCTTGTCACGGGCACTGGAGGCACTGCAGCCCGTGGGCTCTCCGGGTGCCCAGCTCACGTGCCGCAGGGGCTCCCCCTCCACCCACTGGAACTCCCTCTGCGCGTCGTGGAGGCCGATCCAGAGGTTGAAGGAGATGTTGGGCAGCATGGATGTGATGAAGGCTGCAAGGGACAGGGGAGGCGCTGAGGACCACCCCTGAAGGTCCCCAGCCAGCAGGGCCAGTGGGGCTGGTGGGGGCAGTAGGGACCTACCCTGCTCCAGGGGGCTGGAGATGGTGGCCAGGACGGCGCCCTGGCTCTCACAGGCCTGCTTTGCCTCCGGCCACTTCACGATCTCGCCTTTCTCATGGCCCTTGAAGCTGAAACACTGCACAGGCAAAGGCACAGGATGGTCCACAGGGTGCAGCCACCGTCCAGCCCAAGCCCTGCACCCTCCCCATTCAACCATCTCCCATCCTGCCTTCTCCTCTCCCTCCTGCCAACCCCTCTACCTCCTGTCAACCCCTCTCCCTCCTGCCTTCCCTTCTCCCTCCTGCCTTTCCCCCTCACTCCTGCCCTCCCACCTCTGTCCTGCCAACCCTCTCCTATCCTTCATCTCCTCTCCCTCCTGCCATACCTTGCTGAGGAAGGGCACCCACCCTCTGGGGCAGCCCCCGCTCGTGGGTGCAGGTGCTGGAGGGGGCGAAGGTTTCACGGCCGTGCTGTTGCTCCGCTTGCAGATGTAGGGCAGGGCCGTCATGCACTTCTGGTCCCCCCAGTCCTCTGCAGGGAGGGACAGGCTGGGCATGACCCCCCTCCTCACTGGGGCAGGGGGTCAGCCTGTGGCACCAGCCCCTCAGAGCCCCGCATGGCACTGCCCTCACCTCGGCTGGCACTGCCCTCACCTCGGCTGGCTGTCATGTACACACACTTCCTGTCCTTGGAGATGGGTCGGGGCTTGCCTGGTGCCCAGGAGATGAAGTTGAGCAGGGACCCATCAGACCACCTGGAAAAGCACCAGTGGGAGCACAAAACTGAGTGGTGACTGGGCAAACGGGATCAGCTGCATGCCCTAACTGGGATTGTGTCCCACCACTGCCTTGAGGGAAGAATCTCCACCCCAGCACCTCAAAACGAGACCACTGAGATGCAGGCACTGAGCCACAGCACTCAGAGCTGGGGATGGTGGTGTGGGAATGTGCTGGGGATGGTGGTGTAAGGACATGGTGGTGTGGGGATGTGGAGGGCACATGGTGGTGTGGGGATGTGCAGGGACATGGTGGTGTGGGGATGTGGAGGGCACATGGTGGTGTGGGGATGAGCAGGGACATGGTGNGAAAAGCACCAGTGGGAGCACAAAACTGAGTGGTGACTGGGCAAACGGGATCAGCTGCATGCCCTAACTGGGATTGTGTCCCACCACTGCCTTGAGGGAAGAATCTCCACCCCAGCACCTCAAAACGAGACCGCTGAGATGCAGGCACTGAGCCACAGCACTCAGAGCTGGGGATGGTGGTGTGGGAATGTGCTGGGGATGGTGGTGTAAGGACATGGTGGTGTGGGGATGTGGAAGGACATGGTGGTGTGGAGATGTGCAGGGACACGGTGGTGTGGGGATGTGGAGGGACATGGTGGTGTGGGGATGTGCAGGGACACGGTGGTGTGGGGATGTGCAGGGACATGGTGGTGTGGGGATGTGATGGGGATGATGGTGTGGGGATGTGCAGGGACATGGTGGTGTGGGGATGTGCGGGGACATGGTGGTGTGGGGATGTGCAGGGACACGGTGGTGTGGGGATGTGCAGGGACATGGTGGTGTGGGGATGTGATGGGGATGATGGTGTGGGGATGTGCAGTGCACATGGTGGTGTGGGGATGTGCAGGGACATGGTGGTGTGGGGACATGCAGGGACATGGTGGCTCTGTCTGTGACTTACCTGAACCTCCCATCATTCTCGTAGGTGTTCAGCCCAATCCACCAGTGCTGCTCCTGGCCCCTGGAGAACTGCACACACAGAGGGGCAAAGTCAGTGCCCTGCAGGGACTGGGGTTCTTTGGAGACAACTGAGGCTGCCATGGGGATCAGACTCTCCCCCTCCCCAGCCTCAGTTTGCATCAGAGAAAAAAGCATCACCTCACTGAGTCCCAAACCCCCAACCAGGCACAGGGACCAGCTGCCACTGCATGAGCCCGGTGTGACCCCAGTGCCCTCAGACAATGTCCCTCCAGTAAAAGGTGAAAGAAGACAGAAAAGAGCAGCCCTGAAGGTCCCTGTCCCCCTGGTACCTTCTTCAGGTTCTGGCCCAGGAAGTGCAGCTCTGCCTCGCCATGCACCGACGCCAGCTCAGCCTGGAACCAGCTGCAGATGCGCTGGGCCTGCAGCCACGTCGAGTGGTGCTCAAAGAACTTGTACTCAGCCTCCTGGTACTTCACCCACTCTTTGCTGCCTGCAGGCAGGGACTGGTGTCATGCCAAAGCTGTGACAGCCCTGCCATGGCCATCTTGTCCCTTGGTCCCTGCATGTTGGGCTGTTTCTCTTTTGAGCCTCTCCTGCAGTGGACGGACCTGATTCTACCCAGCTCCTGACACGGTCCCTGCAGCGTGGGCTCCCCTCCCTTCCAGGATCCATCCACCCCCGGGTTAACACCGCCTGGATGTCCCACAGGGATGTGCTTGTGATGGGGCAGCACAGACCCAGAGAGGACAGTCCATGCCCAATGGACACATGGCCATGGCCAACACACACCTTGGGTCGTGATCTCCGGCTCCTTCACATCAACACCTGGAGGAAAGGGCAAGGAGAGGCTGTCAGTGGGACGAAGGGCTGGGATGTTCCCACTGACACTTCCCTGAAAACCACCTGTGGCCTCCAAGGGTGGGATGCCCTCCTGAGTTCCCCCAGGAGGAACAGCACCTCTCTCAAACCCTCAATTAGGAATCACCCTCCCACCTCCCACAGATTCCCACTCCACCTCCCCACAGCCCACCCTCCTGCAGGTCCATCCCAGCTGAGGGGCTCAGGGGGCCCCTTTGGTGGCACCTTTGGGCAGTTTGCAGATCCAGTCCAGCTGGGCTTCGCACTGCATGGGCATCCACTGCAGGGACGCCAGGTCCAGCACGGCGCACGGCCGGATGTCGTCGTCGTCGTAGTTGCTGCGGTCAAAGTTGTGGTAGAAGAACTGGGGGCCGAGAGAGATGGGTGGTGTTGGGCCTCTCCACCAGCGCTGGATTTGCCCCTCCCTGTGTCCCAAATGTCCCCCCAGACTCACCCCCAGCCCGTCGCTCCACCGCCAGCTCCGGTCCCCCGCGGGGTCCCGCCGGTTCAGGCCGATCCAGAACCAGTGCTGCTCGTGGAGCTCCGGCTCTGACTCCCTGAGGGGAGCCAGGGGGATGGTGAGAACACAACAACCCCCCAGACCAGAGGGGTTTGCATTTATACACAAATACTATTTATAATCCAGCCTTTTGCTGTTTGTTTTCAAAGCCTGCCATCCCCACACTCACCTAAGGCAGGAGTTGGGGTAACAGTTTAGGGCTGGAGGTGTTTTAAACCCGAGCTCCATCCCCTAATTACACTGAACTTCCTGCACTTCTCCCATGTTCCCTTTCCTGCACATCTCCCACATCAGCCACACCAACTGATGCACATTCTGCACACTCAGAGCGCCCAGTCCATGCTCCAATCACCCACAGCACCAGGAGGGTTGCAGGGTCATGCCAAACGCCCTCTGGCAGCAGGACTCGTGCTGGTGCCAGCAGCCTCTCACCCAAAAATCTTGTTGAGGGTGTTGGCAATGAAGTGCTCCTCCTCGTAGCTGCCCAGGCTGAGCAGCTGCGCCCCCAGCTCCCGGCAGAACTCCTGCGCCGTGATCCACGTCTTCTTCTCATGCAGCTTTTCGAAGCTGAACACCTGGGCAAGGGAAGGAGGAACCCACAGCGTGGTGGGACTCATCATCCCACCCACAAGCAGCTGCCACCACCCACCCCAGCCAGGCTCATGGGGGCTGGGCTGCCTCTTGCACCAAAACATGCCCTGGTGCAGGCAGTGCCGCTCACCTTGTAGCAGTGCCGCAGTTTGGGGTCGGAGCTCCAGCCCGGGGGGCAGCTGGCAGTGAGGCTGGGTGTGGGGTGGGGCCCTGGCAGCTCAGGGGCCACCGGCGTGCCCAGGTTCTGCCTGCACATGTACTTGGCCTTGAAGGTGCTGCAGTTCTTCACCTCCCACAGCCCCATGGAGCTGCCGGTGGCCAGCGCCACGCAGCCGCCCTTGTTGTAACCTGGAGCGCTCACGAGAGCGGGTGGGACGCAGCCTTAGGGGTGGGCAGTGCCAGGGGGCAGAGCCAGCACCCCCCTGCATGGGGAGGGGTTGTCCCCATGCCACCGTTGCCCCCTTAGAATCATAAAATGAGCTGGGTTGGAAGAGACCTCCGAGATCATCAAGTCCAACCCTTGATCCAACCCCACTGTGATCACCAGATCATGGCACTCAGTGCCACGGCCAATCTCAGTTTAAAAACCTGCAGGCATGGGGAATCCACCCCCTCTCTGGGCAGCCCATTCCAATGCCTGAGCACTCTCTCTGCAAAGAATTTCTCCCTCATCTCCAACTTCAATTTCCCCTGGCAGAGCTTGAGCCCCCCGTGCCCCCTTGTCCTATTGCTGAGTGCCTGGGAGAAGAGACCAACCCCCACCAGGCTACAACATCCCTTCAGGGAGCTGTAGATAGTGATGAGGTCTCCACTGAGCCTCCTCTTCTCCAGCACAAACACCCCCAGCTCCCTCAGCCTTTCCTCGCAGCACTTGTGCTCCAGTCCTTTCCCCTTACCGGGCTGGCCGCGGTTCCAGTGCGTATAAACCACCTCATCGCCGCTGAGCCAGTGGAACGCGCCCGTCTCGTTGATGTCCTGCAGAGCTGTCCAGAAATACTCCCCGTCCCAGCCGTAGATGAGGCTGCTCACATAGGCCTGCTCGAACCTGGGGGGCAGCCAGAGGGGGTGATGCTGCCAGCTGGCACAGCCTGCCATGCTCCAGCCCTCCTGGGGTCACTCCCCACCTTGGAGGGCTCATTTGGGGGCAAACCCGGCACCGGCTTATTTTTACTCTTACATGAGTTCAGCATAAAAAAATGCCTTATTTCTACCACCATATGAATTTAGTATAAAAAAATGGCTTATTTTTAGTATTACGTGAGTTTAGTATTAAAAAAAATGCTTTATTCCTATCACTATATGAATTTAGTATAAAAAATGGCTTATTTTTACTATTAAGTGAATTTAGTATAATAAAAGGCCTTATCCCTACCACTATATGAATTTAGTATAAAAAATGGCTTATTTTTACTATTAAGTGAATTTAGTATAATAAAAGGCCTTATCCCTACCACTATATGAATTTAGTATAAAAAATGGCTTATTTTTACTATTAAGTGAATTTAGTATAATAAAAGGCCTTATCCCTACCACTATATGAATTTAGTATAAAAATTGGCTTATTTTTACTATTACCTGAGTTGAGCATAAAAAAATGCCACGGTTTCAAATGATTCAGGAGAATTCCAATAAAAAAAGTGTTTTAAAAGAAATCATTTCCTCCCTCCAGCTTTATAACAGAGACGGCGTAATTTAAGGTTAAAGACTTGATTTTTTGCCTTCCTCCAGGGGCTGAACTGGAGGCTGTGAAGACCCAGGAGCTTCCCAAGCACAACCTGAGCACTGACCTGTTGGTGATGGTGACCAGCGTGGCGCCGTAGTCGGAGCACGTCTTGCGGGCATCGCTGTAGGGCACACGGTCCTCGCCCAGCCAGAAGCAGGAGGGGCTGTGCCACTTCCAGCCCTGGGGATGGGTGACAGGGGACATCCAGCACTGCCCACCCAGAACTCCCCAGAAGGATGGGAGTGATCCTGAGGCACCAGAGCAACGTCCCACGTCCCCTGCCACCACCCCTGCCTTCTCCTGGGAGGTCTCCTGGCCCTGGCTGCCCCAGCTTGACCTCGCTCAGCTTGGAGCTCCAGCAAGCCCCTGGCCCCAGAGGACATGGCTGCAGGGAAAACAAACACCCAGGCAGCTTCAAAGGCAGGGAAAAGCCTCTCCCTGCCAGGGTGCAGGGAGCACAATCCTCCTCTTCACGCCATGGGCCGAGGCCAGAGAGAGTCCCACCACAGCCGGCTTTAATCCCCCGCCTTGTTGATGTTGGAGCCTCTCCGGGGCTGGAGACACAATAGTGCCTGTTTTCTGCCAGAGCAGGGAGCAGGGAGGCCCCGGGGCTGGCAGGGGGCTCATCCATGGGAAGGGACACTCACCCTTGCCAAGGGGGAGGGGGCTCAGCTGGGGCAGCAAGTGGCCCCAGGCTCAGGGACAGCCTGGAAGGGGAAGCATCACCAGGGGGACACATGCCATATGCAGTGTCCATCAGCATGGTGAGGAGGGAGCAGGAGTAGCTTTGGGAGATGAAAACAACCCCAAATGACACTTTTTCACCCCAGGTTCCTGCTCCCACAGTCTCCTCCCTAAGTTGGCAAATCCAGGTAGAGACCCACCATCTGGGTTGCTCTGGAACAGCACGGATGCCCCTGAGCAGGCAGGGAAGGGCCTGTCCTGGGACAGTGTGGGTTCCTGATGTCCCCAGAAGGATCTGGATGTCCCCAGTGGAGTCCCCAACCACCCCTAAAACCCCATGGGTGTTCTCCCACACAGTGAGCACCACAGCAAGTCCCTGTGATTCAAAAAGGGGCCAGGATGGGATCCTCAACCCCAGCTGCCGCCTCCAGCTCCCAGTCCTGGTGTGCCCCCAAATCCCTCTCCAGCTCTGCCTTTCCCATTGTCCCAACTTCCAACTCCTTTAAGGCTGCTCCAAAATTAAAGGAGGTTTGGAAAGCGGGTAAAAAAGTGGCAAAGCCACCATGAAAAACCAGCACAGCAGCTGGACAGGACTGGGACCAAGTCCCCTGAGCAAGATATGTCCCTCCTCCATCAGCCTCTGCCTCTGGGTGGCAAAAGGCCTCACTGAGGATGAGGAAGAAGGATGGGAAAAGGTCTTTCCTTGGTTCATTTACCACCCCCAGTTTATTTCTCAGGGGGTGCATCTCTGCTGGGCACTCAGGACCAGGGCAGACCTGTGGCTGGGGAGGCAGGAGGAGTTAAACCTGCACAGGGACATCTCATGAGTCAGGACACCCTCTGAGCTCAGGACTGTTTTGGGGACACACAGATGGGTGGCCATGGAATTGTGCCCACCAAGTGTCTCATCCTCAGCACCTGCTGGCACTGGGGCCCTCTGGTTATGGCTGCCAGTCCCCAAATGTGGTCTGGCATGGCAGCTTGCCCAGCTGCTCTGGCAAACCCTGCTGGGGTTTGGAAATGGAGTGAGGACCCAGGAGGAGCCAGGCAGCACCTCTGGGAGCTGGCCCAGAGCTGCTGCTTGGTAGTCTGAGTGTGAGGGCCTGTTCTGAAACATTGGGAGAGGTTCAAGAGTGGCAGCAGTGCCAGGCTCAGCAACTGCAGACTTTGCAGAGCCACAAAAGCCACTTCCCAGCAAAGCGTGGGAACGGGGTGGCCTCAGCCCTGTGTGGCACCTGGGGAAACCGAGGCAGAGCAGGGCCTGGGGGAGAACCTGCCAGCCTGCTGTCCCCAGAATGCCTGTACCCTGCCCAGAGAGGGCAGGCTGGCATCACGCCCAGGCACGGGGCCGGCAGCCGCCTCCGTCCCGCCGCGCTCCCACGTGCGGCAGCTTTGCTGCCGTGTCTTGGCACGGAGAGAGGCAAAGGGAAAAAAATGACCCTCCCTGCTGGCAGGAGAGGCAGCCCAAGGAGGAGGGGCTTGGAGGGCTGTGCTGTGTCCCAGTTTGTTCCCGTGACCTCACAGAGCCACGGCAGCCAAAGGGCTCAGCATAGCCAGGGTGCTGTGCAGCACCAGCACCTCCCGGGCACACACTCACAGCGCCGGGCACTGCCCACTGGGGCTGCCCAGAATGGGTTTGGGGAGAGCCATGGAGAGCTGCAACATCTCCAGCCCAGGGGCCCCTCACCTTCTGGCATCCATGGTCATCCTCCTCCTTCTCCTGGCTCACCCTCCCAGGCTTTTTGCAGATGGATGGCAGGCTCTGGTTGCAGGGGCTGTCGTTCCACCGCCCTTCCTGCACAGAGGCACAGGAGCAGCAATCAGCCTGTCCCACAGCCTGGGGAATTCCTGGCCCAGCCACCCCCAGCCTCGGGGCCACAGACTTTCCTTCCCTCCACCAAATCCCCAAGAATGACGTGTTTCATACATTATCTATAAATTATATTGTCTAAATATGTCTATATATTACATATGCAGATCAACAATATATTGAGGGGGTGTGAACCATCCTCTCCTGCATCCCAAACCTCACCCACACATCTTGGTTCTTCCCACCCTGCATCAGCTGGCATTTGCTTCTTGGAGCCAAAAACCCCTTGATGGCACAGCTGGGGGGTTCTAACACCCTGGATTTTGTTGCCATCTGGCTCCTGCTCTGTGGTACATCCCAGCCATCAGGTTTCTGGGATACAGCAACCCCAAACAGCCCCGAATCCTGTGGGATGGAAGCAGGGAAAGCAACAATTGCCTCCACCATCCTATTAAAATCCCATCACTGGGACGGATCCTTGTCATGCTCTTTGTGTTGGGGTTGTTCAAATACTCCCCTGGGTGAAAGAACTGATTTAACGAAAACCAGCAGGGACAGTCTCCCATTTAGTCAAGGATGATGTGCTGGATCCCTTCCACCCCATCAGCTGGGATGAGCCAGGTTCAACCCCAGCTGGAAATGCTCCCTGTGGAACACCTTCCTCGGGCACGAGGATGCTGTGGTGCTCCTTTTTCCCCACCCCGAGACTCTTCTCTTACCCCTCTGGGACCCCAAAATCCTACTAAATCCCCCTGAGACCCCCCTATTACCCCTCTGTAACCCCCTGCCCAGCTGGCCCTCACCGGTCCCCAGATGGTCACACAGTCCTCCAGGCTGTCACGGAAGTTGTTGGGCTCGAAGGGGTGCCAGTACGTGAACCTCACGGGCGTCCCGTCCGACCACTCGAAGTTCATCTGCAGCTTGAGGTCATTCAGGCCAATCCAGAGCTCCTCCACATCTGCCAGGACAGGAGAGGAGGGGGTGAAACTCCTTCCTCCTGGCTGACATTGCACAGGACCCACCGGTGACAGGAGCCCATGATGGGATGAGGTCTCTGCTCAGCAGCTGCTGCCACTCACTGCAGGGTCCAGCTCTGACCCCTGGGCAGGAGAGGGCACAGCTCCTGCCTCCAAGGATGGATCCCAGAGTGGGAATCCCAACAACATGAACCCCCAGAGTGGGAAACACAGAGACATTCCTCAGCAGCTCTCAGAGAGGGGCTGGCAGCAGCAGAATTTACAAGTCCAGACCTGCAGGCTCAGGTCCAGTGAGCTGCTTGTTTTCAACCATTCCCTTCCATCCCATCCCACTCTGCTCCCTGTCTGGACACTCCAGCATTTCCCCTCCTTGCTACACCCTTCTATGTCTCCTCACTGGCCTTCTCCAGCAGGAGTTTTTTTCCCATCTTTTCCTACAATAACCAGCTGGGATTAGCACCATTCCCAGCTGCAGCTGTGTGGTTTTTCCTCAGCACTGCAGGCTCCTGGGAACAGCTTTTCCATGTGCTGGAAGGTGGATGCACCCAGATCATGGGCTCCTCCAAGGAACACATCACCTCCCAGAACAACCACAAATTCAGCTCTGCAGCCTCCAGCACGCCAAGGAACATTCCCATGGACCTGATAACCAGATGGAAAGGAGGTGCTGGCACAGGGGGCTCCTCCTTACCTTGCTTGATCTGCTTGGTGACGAATTCCAGCTCGGAGAGGGTGTGGATGCTGACCAGGTCCCCCCCATACTGCAGGCAGGTCTTCTTTGCCTCCTGCCAGCTCTTCTTCTCTCCCATCAGCCGGTAGCAGTTGGACTGGAAGGGCTGCCAGCTGGGATCACAGTCCACCTTCACCTCCGACCACGAGTCTGGCAGGACACAAGGCAGCCTGAGGGCTCCTGCCCAGCCCCGCAGCCCTGTCCTTGGCAGGGAAGGGCCTGCAGTCCCATGGGGTGCTCAGCAGAATGAGCCAAAGCCACAGTGGGAAAGCCACAGCCAAAATGTAACAGGTGGTGGCAAGGTGAGAGAATGGCAACTTCAGAGCTCCAGGGACAAACACAATCCCTCCTGTCTGCAGAGCAGTGAGGGCAGAGCAGAGCATGGAGCACTCCCTGCCCTGGGCACCCACTGCTCTCCACCCCTCCTCTACCACCCAACCTGCAATGGCACCAAGCGCTTCTTGGAGACGACTTTGCCCAAACCTTGGGGAATTTAACCCCTGCTCCACACAGAGCAGGGCACCAGCAGGGTGGGCACCCCACGGGCAGCCTTCCCTGGGCATGCTGGGGTGGGAGCACAGCCGGTGTGCCCATTCCCGGGGCTGCCCATCCCTCCACTCACCCGTCAGGAAGGGGTCGGCTGTGGCATTGGGCTTCTTCTTGCAGACGTAGGGGAGGGCGATGCCACAGTCGCGGTTCTGCCACCTCCCGGACGACTCGGTGCGGATCACCCCACAGTTCTCCTCACTGGGGTTGTCAGGCTGGTCTGGGGAGCAGGGTGAGTGGGCACAGGCTGCTGAGGGGCCAGGGCAGGGCCACCAAGGCAGCTTGTCCCGCTCCAGCACCAATAAAACCCCATTTATTTTGTTATTTTCTGTGATGGAGATGTGACCCTGCATGCCCAGGTGGCAGTTAGGGGGTCACAATACCAGACCTGAACTGTTCCTGTCTGTCCCTAAACCTCCTCCAAGGGTATCATTGTCCCCAAAGGTGCCTCTGGGTGACAGCACCAGACACAACCACCAGGTCCTTCTGCCCCTGAGCACCCCAGGGTTAGGGATGGGTGTTTGTAGCTGGGGACCACCTCAGCCACACTCCAGCACTCAGCAAGGAGACAACAACCCTCCAAACAAGGACCGTCAACCCGGGTTATCTGCAGAACCAGTGAGGGTTTGCAGAGGACCAATCCCCCCTCAGCACCCTGTGTCCACCCTCCAGCTCCACGGACATCCCAGGCTGCTCCAGTGCCCCACGGGGCTCTCTGTCCCTGGGCAGTGAGGGAACACCCTCTGGCAGCCCAAGCTACCTCCCCTGCCATGTGGCCATCTGTGGTGGTCACAGGCTGTTCCCCTGCCACTCAGCACCACCACAACCCCTCTGTCTCACCACTCTCCCAGTTGAGGTACTTGAGGGGCGAGTTGTCCGACCACTGCCAGCCTCCATTGATGTCCAGGTCATTGAGCCCAATCCAGAGTGTGGAGCTGTACCCGGTCAGCAACCCTGGGGCCAACACAGCCAGAGGGGCAGGATCAGTCCCTCCAATCCCAACTCAGTCACCTCCCCAGCTCCAAACCACCCTCTGGGGCAGGCAGAGCAACCTGGCAGCATCAGTGGCCACGGTGCCACCCCCTCTGCTCCAGGAGAGGAGGGCACAGCTGGTCCGCCGTGATCTCACCGTTGATGTAGGTCTGCTCGTGGATCTCGGTGATGCTCAGCAGGTTGGCCCCTTGCTGCTCACAGCTATTCCAGGCCTCCCGCCACGACAGCGTCGACTGGAAGTTGAACTGGTAGCAGCTGTTGGTGAGATGGTCCTTGTCCCAAAAGGTCTCACAGTCGTTGCCTGTGGGGAGGAGCAGGGTGAGCACTCAGCAGCCCTCAAATACCCCAATAAGCCAGTAAACCCCACAACCTGCTGCTCCAGCACTGCAGGCTGTTTGCAGGAGGGAGGAGGGAAGAGGCAGGAAGCCCCCAGGAGGGATGGGCACAGATTTCTGCTTTTCCCCACAGAATGTGCCCCCACTACTTACTCTTTATGGGGCAGAAGCCCCACCGCTCGTCCTTGCCATAGTCCTGGGTGGTGGCACACCAGAGGTGCCCGTCCTCCCTCCCCGTGCTGGTGCACTCGTGGAACCACTGGTTGTCATACTTGAAGGGGATGGTGCAGGGCTTCCCGTGGGAGTTGCCCTGGATGGTGTAAATCTCTGGGGGAAAAGAGGAGCCCCTGCTTGAGGTTGTTTCAACAGCAATGGAGGGAGGTTTGATGTGGGGAGTGACAGTGTGTGTGTGGATCCCCTGGTCTGAGGTAATTAATGAATACACCCTCAAGGAGCAGAGAGCTACCTGTACAATGTGGACTACTTGTGACCAGTAGGATCTTTCCATGCACATTAGGTAAACTGACTAACCAATAGTGTCATGACATGTTGGATATAAGAATATATAAAAAGTGCAGCTGTAACTAAAATTAAACTCTAAGCCTTCTGATCAACCTTCTGATGCTGCTGTGCCTGAGCTCTTCTGACCATCATTAATGCACCCCCCTTAATGCTACAAAGGGTGACCCCAAAAGTTTGAGGTGAAGGCTGTGGGTGGTAGGGGGTGCCCAGAGGCTGCCCATTCCCCGTCACCCCAACCCTGCCTGTTCCTGCATCCCCAGCGAGCTGAGACTGAGCTCCCCAGGCAGGACCCGACTGCTGCAGCACCACAACCTCAGCTCACATTTTGGGGTTTTCTGGGTTAGGGGACGGCAGCAGCACCCAAGGAGGCATTACCAGAGTAGGGCACGGAGCACAGGTCCTCCTCGGTGCCAAAAGTCCTCCATTGTGAGCCCCGGGCCTGGTCGCCTCTGTCCAGGGAGGCGTTGGCCGCGCGCGCCCCGAGGTGCTGCGAGAGCTGCTCGCCCAGCCCGCGGCAGCTCCAGCGCATGTTCACCGACTCGCGGTCGCACTCGTAGGTGGCCAAGGGGTGCAGCCCTGCCGTGGCATTGCCCCCGTGCCACGACACCCCCAGGCACTGCATGGCCCCCACGTTGAAGAGGCGGTTTCGGGAGACCCATTTCCACTGCTGGGCAGGGGCACTGGCGTTGCAGCCCTTGGCCAGGCGCACCAGCGAGTCCTTGGTCTCCAGGCAGCCCTGGGAGCCCGTGTTGTAGATGAGGAAGACCTTGGAGTCTGGAGGAGAAACAAATGGGAGGGGTTAAAGCATCGCTGGGCACTCAGGTTGTGCCACACGTTGCCCTCAGCCCCGACAGGACATCCTGGCTCCATGCACAGCGAGCTTTGGGGGGCACGCCTGGGACCACCTGGGATACATCCCTGGGACAACCTGGAATACATCCTTGGGACCACCTGAGATGCATGCCTGGGACCACCTGGGATACATCCCTGGGACAACCTGGAATACATCCTTGGGACCACCTGAGATGCATCCCTGGGACCACCTGGGATACATCCCTAGGACCACCTGGGATACATCCCTAGGACCACCCCTTCCTGCAGCACCAGTTCACCCCAGTGCCTGTCCCTGGGTGATGGGCTCTGGGCAGGGTGACATGGGTGGGTGTCTGCACCCAGTGTGGCATCATCATGTGTGGCATAAGAGCCAGAGCAGAGAACTCACCACAACATTAGAGTGGTTCAAAATGGAGCTCCCATGGCCAGTACTTGGGCACAGCATTCCCAGGCATTGCAAGGAGCCCATGCCAGTGCCAGAGGAGCCAACCACTTCAGCACCAGCCATGCCAACGGCTTCAGCACCTGCCGTCTGCTCCGGGCAGAGCAAAACCAAGCAGGAGAACAGAGCACATCCATCCCTGTTGTGTGTTTAGGGAGCAGGACAAGCAGAAACTCTGGGGGAAGGTCTTCCACCGTGTGATGGCACAGCCCCAGCCTCGGCAGGACCCTCTGGAATGCCAGCCCAGGCGTTGGGAGGCAGGAGCAGAGCTTTGGGAGTCGCTGCCAGCAGATAAAGCACAGCCATGGAGGGGACAAGGGCTAAGCTCCAGCCCAGCTCCACACACACACGCCACGGTGCTGCCCCTGCCCACCCTGTGTGCCCTCCTTGCCAGCACCCCCAGGGTCCAGCCTGCCACGTGCCTCCATCCCCAATCCAGTATAAACCAGTAAATCCCGGACACTGCACTGGGACTCGCCGCTCCAGCTGACGTGTCACTTTTATGAGACTCTTTATTTCTTCAAACAATGTTTCTGAGCCAAAGGGCTTCTCACCACCTCGTCCTCCCCCAGCACCCCAGCAAGGAGCTGCCCAGAGCACCACATCAACACCACCCCTTTTGTTGTTGTTCTTTTTGTTGTAAAATGACCCATTTTTTTCCACCACAAGCATTCACCAGAAGTCCAAGGAAACCCACGGGCCCCTCTTTGGGGTTATATTTAGCTTGGGTTTGCTTTGGGTTTTTGCCATTGTGTGAGTTTTTTGGGCTGAAAAGGTTTTCATTTCCTATTTCCCTGCAACCTCACCCTGCCCCAGCTCTGTTGTTACAGGAGGGTCCGATACATTCCAGCCACAAACATCTCAGCTCAGAGAACTTCCCTGCCTTGTCTGAAAGGCAAAATAAATGGAGGAGGAAAGACACCCCCATGTCCTTTGGGAGCTCCAGTAGCCACCCAGCTCCAGGATAGAAATGATGTCAAAGGCCCATTCCCCAGCCCAGATGACATCAGTGATGATGTCAAATGAGCAAACAGCGAAGCCTCTTTGCAGGGCTTCATTAATTTAAGGGAAACGTTTAATTTCACTGAAAACATTTCCCAAATTACGGTGAGAAAACACACAAAAACTCAAACAGGGCTGATTCTGGCTGGCTGAAGCTCAAGTCCCTTAAAGTGGTGCTGGTGTTTTCCCAGCTGGAACTGGCCTGATCCTGACTTGGCCAGCAGGAGATCAGCTCATCCCCCACCAAATACCCAGCACCATCCATGGCACTCCCAGCCCAACTCAACCCTTCCCACCCACAGCAAGGGTGGGGCAGCCCCTCCAGCACTGGGGACATGGAGGGAGATCTTTGAGCACTTTTGGGTGATGCAGCATCACTGCCATGACCTGCTGGACCCAAGTGCCAGCACTGGAGCAGGATGTGACCTCCCTGGGGCACAGGCTGATGTCACAGTGCTCTGCAGGGAGCCAAACACTGGTGCTTTGGTGCTTGGAATAGAAAAGGCTGCTCCAGTGTGAGCATCACCAGGGTCAGCAACGGGACACCCTCCTGTCACCTGTGAGTCTGGCTTTGAAAGAAAAATTGGTATCAGGTTGGGAAAGCCCTGGAGCCAGCCCAGGAATGGTGTTGGGGTGCTCAGTGCTGTGGCAGGGCCACACTCACAGTGCTCAGAGGAAGCTGTCCAGACTGGAGAGGGCAGGCCCAGGGCCAGAAAAGCACAAAATATCATTTTACTCTAAAAAGAGAAGAGCTGGAGGTAGGAAATTACAGGCTGAGGGTTTGGGGCCGCCCCCACGTGCTGCAGGAAGCACAGCCCGAGGGGCCTCGGCTCAAGGAAGGCAGGAGAGGCCACCCAAAGTGTCTCCCCATCTCCCATGGGCCATGGGAGAATGGGAAAGACCCAGAACCAGCTCAGCACTTCCAGCTTCTCCCAGTGTCAAATCCCTGTGCACTGCCAGGGGGGGGCTGGGGGTGACAGCAGGAGCTCAGCACGGGGCAGCAGGGCTGGGCTTCACCCAAAATAGCCCTTCCTGCCACTTGTTATAGGCAATCTGGGGCTGAGGGACACGCACTGGTGTCCATGATGTTGGCAGGGGGGCTTGGACAGGTCCCTGAGGCACAGGAAGGAGAGTCCAGCCTCCCTGACTGGGGCTGAGGGACCCCCACTGGTGCCCATGATGTTGGCAGTGCTGCCTGGACATGTCCCTGTGGCGCAGGAAGGCACAGGAAGGAGTGTCCCGCCTCCCTGACTGGGGCTGAGGGACCCCCACTGGTGCCCATGATATTGGCAGTGGGGCTTGGGCATGTCCCTGTGGCACAGAAGGCACAGGAAGGCACAGGAAGACACAGGAAGGAGTGTCCCGCCTCCCTGACTGGGGCTGAGGGACCCCCACTGGTGCCCATGATGTTGGCAGTGCTGCCTGGACATGTCCCTGTGGCACAGAAGGCACAGGAAGGCACAGGAAGGAGTGTCCAGCCTCCCTGACCCCAGAGTGGATGTGGAGTTTGGGGGGGTGGGATGGGTTTGGATCAATGAATCCCTTTTCCCAAGCTGGGATCCTGCAGAGCAAACACAACCCTTGCAGGAGGCAGCTCCGGAGGAGCATCCCAAAGGGACTGGGAATGCCCCTGTCCCTGCCAGAGCCAACTCCCCTGCCCTGCCCTCCACAGCCATGGCACAGCTACGGGTGCCTCCTCCTCGAGGTGCTCCTCAGGCTTTGGCATCCACCTGAAATCCCACAGGCAGAGCTTCCCACCTGCCCTTCAGCTCCAGAAACCCACCCACAGCAACACCAGCTCCTTCCCAAATAGGAGCTGTCCTCTGGCATGGCACAGAGAGCACTGGAAAATGCCCACCCCTGCCTGGGCTGGGGTGGGCACCCTGTGCATCCTCTGCCTTCCCCTCCTGCATCCTTCATCTTTTGAGCAGGGCCTGCTCAGAGCAGCTCTGCTCCATCACATCCTGCTCCTCCTCCTCCTCCTTCTCCTGCTCTGTGGAGGAACAATGAAAGCAAAGGGACAGCCCAGGTGGTTCCAGCAAGGACAGTGTCCTGTCCCAGCCATGCAGCCACTGGGATGCTGTTCTGCCTTACTGGTGGCACCACGGAAACCAGTGAGTGCCACAGGGCAGAGCCATGGTGGGGACAGGGAAGAGCTGAGAGTGGGACACACGAAACACTCCCTGTGGGACACACTGGGACACTCTGGCACAGCAGGAGAAAAGGGCCTTGGCACTGGGGGCTGAACCCTGCAGGGATGGAGAAGGTGCCATCCTTTGGGGCAGCTCTTACTGCCCGTGCCTGGCTCCAGGTTCCTCTTGAGAAAAGCACATTTTTAGCCAGCAGGGAGCCTGAAGTGAGGCAGCTCAGCTCAAGCCTTCCCACAACAGCTTTGCCAGCCCCAGGCAAATAAGGAAAGCTTCACAACCTGCAATTTTGGGGAGTGTGGGCAGCACTAGATGAGAGAGGCCAAGGGGACTGGGAGGCTCCGGGGGGCAGTGGTGGTGGTAAACACAGAAAGCCCTGCAGCATGGCATGGATGGGCATCCTCAGCACCAGCCTGCCCCCAGCACACCCCAGTCTGGCACCCACACCAGGACATGTCCCTCCTGCATTGTATTTGTCACCTCCCATCACCAGCAACAAATTCAGGGAGCAAACTGAAGAGAGGACTGAGCTGTGCTGGACCCCAGTCCTGGTTACCCCGGGCTGGAGCAGCTCCAGGGCTCTGCCAACTCATGGCAGCCAAAAGGGCACACTGGCTCCAGCACAGCAGTGTTGGGAGGGTCTGTGCCCATGTCCCTGCCAGCCCCTGCCACCCCCTGGGCTGCTCTGCATGGCACCTCTGTGATGGCAGAACCCCTGGTGCAGCTCTGGGGCTCAGCCCCATCCTGCAGCCACCCCAGTGAGGGTGCTCCCTGCCCTTGGAGTTCCCCTCTGTTTGGGGTGTCCCAAAAAGCCCAGCTCCAAACCACTTGTGCAGGAGTCTGAGCACCCCCAGAGCCATGGGACAATCCCCTCCCTGGAGGTTCCTGTGCTGCAGACACCCCATGGATGTTTCTCTCCAGCCCACCTGGCAAAGGCAGCAAAGCCTCAAAGCCCCAGCCATGGCAGCAAACTGGGCTCCATCAGGGCTCCAAGACCCAGGAGGTCCCCCAGGGCCTGCAAACACCTCCATGCTGGGTCCTGCCCTTTGGCCACCCCAAGCCCTGCAGCGCTCCAGGCTGGGCACAGAGTGACTGGAGAGCAGCCAGGCAGAAAGGGACCTGGGGGGACTGAGGGACAGGAAGCTCAAGAGGAGCCAAGAGTGTGGCCAGGTGGCCAAGAAGGCCAATGGGCTCCTGGCCTGGATCCAAAGTAGCGTGGCCAGCAGGCCCAGGGCAGTGAGCCTTCCCCTGGCCTCTGCCTTGGGGAGGCCACACCTTGAGTGTTGTGTTGAGTTGTGGGCCCCTGAGTTGAGGCAAGAGATTGAGGGGCTGGAGCGGGGCCAGAGAAGAGCAAGGAGGCTGGAGAAGGGAGTGGAGCACAAGTGCTGTGGGGAGAGGCTGAGGGAGCTGGGGGTGTTTGTGCTGGAGAAGAGGAGGCTGAGAGGTGAGCTCAGCACTGTCTGGAAGTGCCACATCAGGGAAGTTGTGGCCAGCTGGGGGTTGGTCTCTTCTCCCAGGCACTCAGCAATAGGACAAGGGGGCACGGGGGGCTCAAGCTCTGCCAGGGGAAATTGAAGTTGGAGATGAGGGAGAAATTCTTTGCAGAGAGAGTGCTCAGGCATTGGAATGGGCTGCCCAGAGAGGGGGTGGATTCCCCATGCCTGGAGGTTTTTCAAGTGAGCTTGGCCGTGGCACTGAGTGCCATGATCTGGTGACGGGACTGGAGTTGGCCCAAGGGTTGGACTTGATGATCTGGGAGGTCTTTTCCAACCCAATCCATTCTATGATTCAGATTTGGGAGCCCAGGCAGAAGTTTAACCCATGACATCCTGAGGCAACAAACCCGCCCTTCACTCACAGGGTGCAGAAAGAAACTCCTGTTCAGCCCAGAGCCCCTCATGCCATGTGCTCTCACCCACCACAAAACAGGGCACAGCAGCCCCAAACCACCTGCTCCAAAACATGGGCTTTTCAGCCCATTTGTGCTGCCTGAGGGGGAACAAAAGCTCCAAAACCCATGTGGCAATGTGGGAAGTGAGAGCTCGTTACACAAGAAGCAAGATGGGGATGGACCGAGTGTGGGGGAAAGATCAGCAACAAATCCCTCTGGAATAAAAAACCAAACAAACAAACAAAAAAACCCCACAAACAGGAAAGATGGGGGGAAAATGCAGACAGGCTGAGAGAGCTGGGGTTGTCCAACCTGGAGAAGAGAAGGCTCCAAGGAGACCTGAGAGCCCCTTCCAGTGCCCAAAGGGGCTCCAGGAGAGCTGGAGAGGGACTGGGGACAAGGGATGGAGGGACAGGACACAGGGAATGGCTTCCCACTGCCAGAGGGCAGGGACAGATGGGATATTGGGAAGGAATTGCTGGCTGGGAGGGTGGGCAGGCCCTGGCACAGGTGCCCAGGGAAGCTGTGGCTGCCCCAGCCCTGGGAGTGTCCCAGGCCAGGTTGGACAGGGCTTGGAGCAGCCTGGGCTGGTGGGAGGTGTCCCTGCCCATGGCAGGGGTGGCACTGGGTGGTCTCTTCTAACCCAAACCATTCTGGGACTCTATCAAGAACCAAAAATTGTTTATTGAACACAGGAGGGTTTTGCCTGACAAAGCCTCCACCAGGCCCAGCAGAGCTCCAAGGATGGGAGGGAATGCCAGGATGAGGAGAGACCAGGTCCCAGATCCACCTTGAATTCCATATTACTGGATGAAATACTTCTTTAGATGAAAAGCCCTGGCCTGGAAGGAGGTTTCCAGCAAAGCCCAGTTGTGAGTCCAGGCATGGCTGCCACCACCCCCATGGTCTCACTGTGGAGAAGAGCAAAACTATGGCCATTACCACGAAGAGCAGCAATTTTTAGCCCAAGGAAGGAGCCTGTGCATCCCTCTGAGGGCTGGGAAGTGGCAAAAGCAGCAGCTGTGGCTGTGGGAGCTCCCAAAGCAGAGCTGGAGCATCCCCTGCTGCCATGGAGCACAGGACATGGGAAGGGCAGCTCAGCTCTACCTCCCTCCCGAGCTGCTTTGGCATCAATATCTCCAGGCAAGTCCTTAAAGAGGAACTTCAGACTGAAAAAAAGGAAAAGGGAAGGAAATACAGCTGTGGCAGCAGCCCCAGGACACGCCAGCAGCCCCTGGCACAGGAAGGGCACCAGCCCCGTGCCCTTCTGCCCCAAAGCCGAGGGCAGACACAGCCCCTGGAACTGCTGAATCAGAGCTCTGCACCAAAGCAGTGATGCTGCCCCACAGACTCCAGAACATCCCTGTGTGCTCCAGAGCAGAGGGCAGAGACAACCCCCTACTCCTGACACTCCAAAACTAGAGCTCTGCACCAAACCATTGATACTGTCCCATGAACTCATCCAGCCCTGACCCAGAGCCGAGGGCAGACACAGCCCCTGGAACTGCTGAATCAGAGCTCTGCACCAAAGCAGTGATGCTGCCCCACAGGCTCACCCAGCCCAGCACAACCCTGTGTGCTCCAGAGCCAAGGGCAGAGACAACACCCTACTCCTGACACTCCAAAACTGCCCCATAAACTCACCCAGCCCAGCTCGTTCCTGCCCCAGAGCCGAGGGCAGACACAGCCCCTGGCACTGCTCAATCAGAGCTCTGCACCAAGCCATTGATACTGCCCCATAAACTCACCCAGCCCAGCCCTGCCCTGCCCCAGAGCCGAGGGCAAACACAACCCCTGACACTCCAAAACTAGAACTCTGCACCAAAGCAGTGATGCTGCCCCACAGACTCACCCAGCCCAGCTCATTCCTGCCCCAGAGCTGAGGGCAGACACAGCCCCTGGCACTGCTGAATGAGAGCTCTGAACCAAACCATTGATATTGCCCCATAAACTCACCCAGCCCAGCCCAGCCCTGCCCCAGAGCTGAGGGCAGACACAGTCCCTGGCCCTGCTGAATGAGAGCTCTGAACCAAAGCAGTGATGCTGCCCCAGAGCCTCACCCTGGGGCTCAGCTGGGGTCACACTCCACCAGAAGCAGCTCCTGGTGCCCCAAATCAAGCTCCAGAATAAAAGAGGGTGGTTGTTTTGGTTTGTTTTTTAAGAACAAGCCTCAGGGAATAAGGAGCAGATCTTTCAGGGACGGAAGCAAAGCTCCTGCTGGCCTGGCTGGGGCTGTGGAGCAGCAGGATGTGCACTTGGAGCTGAGGAACTCCTCTTGGCTCCCCCAGCAGCACAGAGAGGAGCTGCTGTTTATATGATGGGAGTTGGATGAGACGAGCTCCTTATTTGCCACCTACCACCCTCCTGTCTCGGGAAGAGCTTGGCTGGGGGCCACAGACTCCACTTCAGCCTCTCTGCTGACATTCAGAAGCCCATTCTCCCTGCAGCCTGCCCAGGACACAACCAAATCAATGCATTCCACAGGGGCTGCTCACCCTGGGGAGCTCAGGAGCTCACCCACAGCTGGGACAAGGCAGATGGGAGGCTCCACATCCACCCTCTGATACCAGCAAAGAGTGGAAGGGGGGAATCTTCTCCAGTTTTTCCCTGGACTTGGCCCAGGCTCCAGCCCCACAGTGGCTGCACTCATCCAGAGGTGCAGAATTCCCAGGAATGCAGAGCAAGGCAGTCCCATCCATCCCCCGGGCACCCAGTGTGATGGACCCACTGAGAGCACAGTGGGAGCAGCAAAGGCTCCCTCCCTGCCAGGACACAGTGACCAAACACCCACCCCTGGCAGTGGCAGCCTTGGCCATGCCCAGGACTGCCCTGGCTCCCCTGACTGCCCCATCTGCTCATCCTCCACCACCACAGACCCCCTGGCCAGCAAACTGGTGGCCACCTCCAGGGGGGTGATGTGACAGCCCTGACATGTCCCCATACACACAGTGCCTCCAGCACAGCTGGCTGAAGATTTACTGAGTTTGTCAAAACTACTCAAGAAACTCCCCACAAAAAAGACCCAGAGATTTCCCCTCCCCTGTTTCTTCAGCACCATTCCCAGTGTCACCTCCCTGAGCAGTGCCCTCACTCACTCTGCATTTCACCAAACCCAGGCACACTCACACCACGCTGAGCAGCCCCTGGTGTCCCACAGCTAATTTTGTGGTAATTAAAATGATATTTCCCATGAATTGCCCCCTGGGTGCCCTTTGCCTCATGCCCAGCACTCCCAGGCCAGGCATTACCACAGCAATGGGGCTGCTGCTGCTGTCTGGACATGGCTGGAGGAAAAGGAAAGGCTCAACCTCCCCATTCCCACCTCAGCATCATCCTGTTTTACATGGAAAGTCCCATCTACATCCCTGTTGGGACAGCACGAGGTGCAGTGCAGGACTGAGCAACAGGACAGGGATGGTAAATACCCTGAGCTCCCTGCAAAGAGCCAAACCTTCCCCAGCAGGGCAGGGATGGCATTGGAAAATACCCTGCAAAGAGCCAAACCTTCCCCAGCAGGACAGGGATGGCATTGGAAAACACCCTGCAAAGAGCCAAACCTTCCCCAACAGGACAGGGATGGCATTGGAAAACACCCTGAGCTCCCTAAAAAGAGCCAAACCTTCCCCAACAGGACAGGGATGGCACTGGAAAACACCCTGAACTCCCTAAAAAGAGCCAAACCTTCCCCAGCAGGACAGGGATGGCATCGGAAAACACCCTGAACTCCCTAAAAAGAGCCAAACCTTCTCTCCTGGGCCAAGAGGTGCTCCCAGGAATTCACAAGGCAACCCACTAATCATTTTCTAACCCTTAATTAATTAAAGATGGGTCCTTTAAGAACAAGAGCATCTGTGTGGCTCTCTTTTGGGCTCTGAGCAATCTGAGGAATGAGAAAAATGTCGATGCTCTGCGGGCTCCTCACGGTTCAAATTAATTAAAATCCTGCTCGTCGGCCGCACGTGAAGAACCAAATCGTACAAATTGCTTCAACAACCTTGGAGGAAACGCTGGGGTGGGATGGGCTGGGGTGGGTGGGAGGTCACTCCCACTCCCACCCGAGATCCATCCGTGCTCGTGGAGCCAAGCAGGGCACAATGAGCTGGTGGGCAATGCTGGCACCTCCGGCAGAGCTGGGTAAAACCCTTCCCTGCTCTGAGCACCCACCGAGGCACCGGGGTCGGAGCCTCCTGTGATGGATTTATCAGCCGGAAAAGATGCTTTAGCTCACAGGAATTATACCCTCCCAGCAGACATTTGCTTCGGTTCTGGGGCAAAAAAATAGTTTCCCTGGAAAATAAAGGAAGACAGAATGCAGGAGAGTATCTCTGCCCTGCAGGGAAAGGTGCAAAATCCAGGCAGGAATAAAAGCAGAGAGAGAAAAAACCTGCAACGTGGCTTTAACCATCACCGGGACTTCACGGCTGAAAACGCCTGTGCCAGTGCTGACAAGGGGCACCTTCCCATGGGAAACCTCCTGGGGCCCCCACACCAGCTGGGTGGCTTTGGGTGGCTTTGGGACAAAGGGACAGCTTTGCACTGAAGGTTAAAAGAAATCTCTTTTTGCTTCTCACTCTTGTGGTTCTTGCGCAAGAAGCGGCCCCAGCCCCGACGCCACGTCCCGGCGGCTGCTGCAGGCACTGGCACAGCCCCCCTGTCCCCTGTGCCCTGCCAGGCTCTGGGCAGCCAAGCAAACACCTCTGTCCCCCCTTCCTGCTCTTAAATAATCCTAAAAACACGGAGTTATAACTTCTTGGGGCTGCATTTGCCGTGCAACAAGATATTTCCATCGGAAAGAGGAAAACGGGGGGGCAGAATTTGTGCCAAGGCTGCTCTGGCTGTTGGAAATCCTTCCCTGGTCCCTTTGCCCCTTCCCTCAGCACAAAGCTGGCACGGAAGGTCCCACACTGGGCACCAGAAAGGTGGGAAAATGATTCAGCACCACATCCCCTGATGAACACAGGGACCTTGTCCTGCCTTCAGCCACACCAGGACAGGAGCTGCTGCCTCTGTTTCCTTGAGTGCCCAAGTGATGCCACAGAGATGGGGCAGCCAGAGGTGATGCCCCAGCAAGGAGCTCCAAACCTCCTGCCCAAAGTCCCACTCCAGTTTTCCTGGCGGTCCCAAGGGTGAGGGTTTGGCACAAAACTCTCAAGAAAGCCAGAGACAGACCCTGCAAACAAGGGACTCTTGGGACGACCCCATCCCGATCCCAAAATCCCAGTGTGGATCCTTTCTGAGCTGCAAACCCATCCTGGGGCACTGGATGTGGCACTTCCATTGGCACCATCCCTGTGCCCCCTTTTGCCCACCAGGTCCAAGGTGGGGGAAGCAGCCAAAAACAGGGATGGGGAGGGGGATAAGGCACCTCTGCCCCGCAGCTGGAAGGCTCTGAAAGCTGCCTTGTTCCTGGCCCAGCCCCGGCACGGGCTCGGCTGCCACCCCATTCCCAGCGCAGCGCCCGCACAGAGCCGCCTCTGTCTCGGCATCGCCAGACCTGCAGCCCACCGACATTTTTTAGGATGAAACAGCCAGAACCGGCGCTGAGAGGTAGCAAAGCCTCGCTGAAATCGAGCAGCCTCCTTCAAACCCACAGAAGGAGGAATTCACGGCCCTCAAGTAAATTATGGGGAGGTTTAAGAGGAATTCGGCTGCGGAAAGTTCAGCTGAGATGTCTCCAAACAGCAGCAAAGCCCCCGGGGCATGGGGGTCTCCTTTCCCATAGCCTCCTCCTTTCTCCATCTCCCAAACAAGCAGCTTCTCCTCTGATCCCAGCATGGATCCCTCGCCTGGCATGGGATTGCTGCCCGCTGGCATCGTGTCCCCGACCCCGCGTTTGCCCCTCGGGATGCTCAGCCCGCGGGACTGGGGGGAGAGGGGAAAGGAAGGGCAAGGGGGGAGGAGAGCAGTGCCCTCCAGAGCTGCCGCTTCCAAATCTGTTTTGCATTTACTGGATGTGCTCGAATGAAATAGGCCAAGGGTTTATGGGCGTTATTTTCAGGCAAAAGTAGCCAATTTTGCCTTTTTTTTTACATTTTAAAAAGTTTTCCCTATAGGGCTAAAATAATTCGAGGAAGCCCCAAAAGCAGCTCCTGGTTTTGGGTTAGGCTATCCCGGGATAAAAAGTGTCTCAATGGCAGGGGCAGTGCCAAGGAGCCTCCGTTGTCTGGTTCGCGGTGCCTTCAGAAGGTTAAAGAAAATCAAATACAACCCGTTGACTTTATTGCGAGAAGTTACCGAACAAAAAGGAAGTTCGCAAATACCCGCTCGGGCCCTGGGGGACACTTTTCCATAGGATTAACACGTCGGGAGCGGGTCGGGATGGGAGAGGGAGGAAATCTCCAACAAACCCCTTCGGCCGCTTCCCGACCTCCCGCTCCGCGAACTGCCCTCCCCGGGGGGACAAAGGGCCGGAGCGGGGGGCGGGTCCGGAGCCCCCGGAGCCCCCCGGGACTTCTCCGGGACCCCCCCCCAGCCGCGGGAGCGTTTCCACCGCGCTCAGCGCAGGGAGTTAAAACTCGGAGCGATAAAAGCGAGCGAAATTCCGCGGCGGAACGGGGAGTAAACACGGCTCGGACAGATCGGAGAAAACAAAACGCGGCGGAACGAACCGCGAGCGGAGGGGGATGGAGTAAAACAAACCGCGGCAAAAGCAAGGAAAACATCCCGCGAGGAAACAAATCGGGGCGATTCCATCGGCGTCGGAGCGAGGCGCGCCCCCCCCACCCCCGCCCTGCTCGCCGCCGCCGCAGC